>JADRCD010207026.1:16313-77594 GCA_019843815.1 Montemys delectorum
ATATATATATATATATATATATATATATATATATATATATATATATAAAGCTTTCCACAATCCCAGTCATCATATCTATGAGTCTTGTGTCCCCTGTACCATGAGAGAAGCCAAAGAATTTCCAAGAGTTGCTTGCTTTTAATGTTAACCCAGTCAGTTGTTCAGGGAATTTATTGGTCTCTTGGCATTCTGTCTTGGCTAATTCTGAAATGTACCATTTCCCTTCAATAATTAAACCCTGTGGATTCTGTCCAGTTTTATTAATGTGATTTTGAGTGCACAATTTAGACTGAGAGCTTCAATTTGGAGTGTATTACTTATACCACTGTAACAAGAAAATAGTATGCAGTCGTTTTCAATAGCAAGGAAGGAGCTGCCTGGCAAATATATGTAGAAGTTGCTACAGTTTATTTATAATCTATGAGGGTGGTGTTTTCAGGAGGGTTACAAATTCCAGCTCATATGTACAGAAACTAAGGAAACCTGCAACTCCATCTGCTTAACAACTTCTAAGGGTTAAGGACAAGTTGCTATTACATGGCTTATTGGATTTCTTCTAAGGCTTACTTCTACAGTGGCCCTCAAAGTTGGCACCTTTACTCTTGCTTGGATAAGGTCAAAGACACCTCTGTGTCTTTGCTGTATTATGTCCAAAGACAAGCTGGTGGGCATCCTTTGTGTTAATGGTTGGGACAAGACCAATCATTTTGCTTAGTAGTGTTTGGTATGTATGTACTGACTCACAGGCCAAAAGCCTTGCCATTTGACATATTCAGATTCTACTTTCCATCTCTGTTTGAAGCCTTAAAAAACAATTACTACATGTTTTAGGACATCACACATGATTATGAGTATCTGCAGTATTTCCACTTGACATTTTCCACCATTATAATTCTTTCCACACACTCTCACACCCTTCAACTTCATGATTTTCACATTACTATTGTGTGTGTGTGTGTGTGTGTGTGTGTATGTGTGTGTGTGTATATATATATCCTATTGAGACCATTTAGAGTTGTTCACACACACACACACACACACACAGAGAAATTGAGTTAGATACTGTCGAAATAATTTTTATTTTTCATGTTTTCTTTTCCCAGGCCTGGTTCCCAGAATGAGGATTCTGAGACTAATTAGTTATCATTAAATGCCTAGGCCATAAACTTTGGTTCATTCTCTGATTAGCTCTTATTTAACCATTTAATCTATTCTGTGTCTACCACTTGTTTAGTTACCTCTTGTTCAGTTCTGGCCTCCTTCTTCTTTCTCATTTCCACAGCATCTCTCTCAGCATCTATCCAAGTTCCTCTACCTGCTGGTTTACATCTTTCTCCTCTGTATGCATCCTTGACTTGTCACTTGTCTCATCCCTCATAACTTTCTTCACATCTCTTCTTTATCTCTTATTACTTTCCAGAATCCTCTCTCTCCTTGCCAGTGTCACACCTCCTGTTTCGTGCCTCAGCTCATTGGCCATCAACTTTTTTATTGCCAGGTGGTGCTCACAGAGATTCTTTTTACAGGACATTTGTCCCTGAAGGACTTTTAGACAGAAACAATACTGAGTCAGAATTTTTGACTGTGGGATGGCAGCCCTATCCCTCCACTTGATACTCTCTCTTTGTACTAGAGGTGGACTCTACAAGTTCCCTCTCTCCATTGTTATCCATTTCATCTAAGGTCCCTCTTTTTGAGTCCTGAGTGTCCTTCATCTCTCTGGTTTCTGGTACTTTTTAGAGGGTCCCCCCACCTCTCACCCTCCAAGGTTGAATATGTTCATTCATTCTGCAGGTACTTAAGGCTGCTCTCTTGTTCCCACAACCCAATATCTGATCATGTTCCCCTTTTCCTCCTTCTCATCCAGGTCCCTCCCTCCCTCTGCCTTCATGATTATTTTCTTCTCCTTCCCAAATGAGATTGAAGCATCCTTACTTGGACCCTTTGGCTTGTTAACCTCCTTGAGTTCTGTGGATTGTGCCAGTGCCTTTAGGAATTTCATTTTTCTTTTAGCATAAGCTTATCATTCTGTTACTACAGAATAGCAGACTGCTATAATGACTTTCTTGGGATAAAAGCATTTGGCAGAGCACTTGGAAGAACAAAACTATCATACCTGAGCTTAACTATGTCTATTCATACAAATTTATTTCACATTATTTTCTCTATTTCTTAAAATAATAAACATTGTAAACATATTGGAGAAGATGGTTGGAGACATGGCTCAGCAGTTAAGAGCGCTAGCTGCTCTTCCAGAGGACAAGAATTTGTTCCAATCATCCAATAATAGCTCACAATATTCTCTGGTCCCAGGAGAATTGATGTACTCTTTTGGTCTCCATGGGCACTGCATTTATGTTATATATGCAAAATTCCTACACACATAAAGTAAAAATAAAAATATTGAAATAACTAAACTTCTGTTTTAATTTTTTTTTGCTTAAGTATTACTTAATACAACTTACAGTATGAAGTTATGATGTCTAATATGTTAGTTTTAAAGTATTACTTTCTTTTTGAAAGTTCAGTGTTGTTAAGTTGGAAACTAATCAATCTATTTGAAAATTCACACTTATTTGATATCTTTGAATACAATTAATAGTAAAAGAAGATTGGAAAGAAGAATAGTTTATAAGAGTGAAGGAAACAAATACTGACAGGAGAACTTGGGCAATATTGTAAGTTAAGCATTGGTAAGTTACCTAGATAATTATTAATTTCAGTTGTCAACCTGACTGGATTAAGAAATCTCCAGATAATTTGAAAACCATTACTTCTGGTTATCTATAACAGTTTTATGAAAATATTATATAGAAGTGACTTCCTTGTATGAGTGAAATCAGGAAGAAATGTATGCTTAATGGAGGCACACAAAACTTTCCAAACACTTCAAAATTAGTTAGAATATAAAAAGGAATCGACAGATGTTTGGAGTCCAGAATGCACCCATAACCAAGACAAAATTAAAGTATATGTTGAATTTTCCTCATTCTGAATTGTTAGAGATTTCTAACTAAATTACTGTGAAAATTTGAAGGTGTCCAGCTTTTGTTGTGAGTCTTAGTCTTTACAATTACATGAACCAAGTTCTCTAATAGTCCTATCTGTTTTAAAATCTTTCTCCTCTTCTCCCCCCCTCTGTCTCTTCTGTTCATATATTTCTCATTTATCTGTTCCCCAACTTCTTTTTGCTGCTTTCAGTTTTGAGAATTTTTACTAATAAAAACCTCTAAGCAGTGGGTGGAGAGATGGCTCAGTAGTTAAAAGCACTGACTGCTCTTCCAGAAGTCCTGAGTTCAAATCCCAGGAAACACATGGTGGCTTACAACCATCTGTAATGAGATCAGATGCCTTCTTCTGGTGTGTCTGATGAACAGCTTCAGTGTACTTACATATAATAATAAATAAATAAATCTAAAAAAAAAAAGAAAAACCTCTAAGCAGTTACAACCTTAAGCCTCAATGGCAAAAAAAAAAAATGTTTTTTGTCAAACTGATATTATTACAAGAAAATAAATCCCAAAACTATTTACCTAAATGGCAAGATCATATAGATTCTGTGTTGCTCTCAGAAAATAAACAGATCCTGGAGAAAAGCTTATGAATAAAACAATATAAAACAATAGAAGAAAATATTTTAAATTTTAATTGTCATTACAAAATATGTGACAGGGCCCCTCTCTTCAGAGCAGGCAGCTCCTCTTCAGAGTGGTGGCTCTTTCGTTTATTGGTGGACAGCATGTCTTGTCCACATGTTTGAAGAATGCAGCAAGGTGTAGGTGATAAATAGATGCAGAAGCAACAAGAAAATACAAGATTCCATCTAAAAAGACAACCAATGACTGATTTTAACTATGCCCTACTTCCAAATAATACACTCAGATAAGAACTCAAACATTAATTATTCATGAATATTCATCTGCTAACATGTTTATGGCCTAATTGATTCTCAATACTGCTACTGGATGAGGAAGAATGCTCCAACTTGTCAGTTATTTAGGAGAACTGTGCAGAGTTGTACATATTTACTGTGGTATAATGCACCAGAGACCTGGGAAGGCAGGGACCTTCGATGAAAGAACCAACAGTAGGGAGAGGGAACTTATAGAGGTCACTTACAGCAGGAAGATAGCACATCAAGTGAGGGATGGGGTTGTTATCCCATAGTCACATCTCTGACCCATAATTGTTCCTGTTTAAAAGAATCACATGGATGGAAATGGAGAGGAGCCTGAGGAAAAGAAGGTCCAATTAAAGGCCCAACGTGGGATCCAGCTCAAGCGGAGGTCCTAAGGCCTGACACTATTACTGAGACTATGGAGCACTCACAAAAAGGGATCTATCATGACTGGCCTCCTGAAAGACTCAACAAGCAGCAGAAAGAGTCAGATGCAAATATTTGCACCCAGTCGATGGGGAGAAGCAGCTGACCCTTGTTGTTGAATTAGGGAAAGCTGAAAGAAGCTGAGAAGGGCAATCCTGTAGGAGGACCAGCAGTCTCAATTAATCTGGACCCCCGAGATCTTTCAAACACTGGACCACCAAACAGACAGCATACACCAGCTGATGTGAGGCCCCCAACACACATACAGTAGAGGACTTCCAGGTCTGTGTTCATCCAGAGATGTTATACCTAACACTCAAGAGACTAGAGGCCCCAGGAAGTTTAGAGGTCAGGTGGGGTAGGAGGTGAGGGGCATCCACGTGGAGATGGGATGGGGTTGGGGGAGGTGTGGGATGTGAAGCAGTTTGGAGGGTGGATGGGGGAATGGGGAGTGGAATATAAAGTATAAAAAAATAAATTGGAAAAAATATTTCAAAATCTAAAGAAAACCAGATATACTGGAGGGGGGGAAATCAAGTTGATATTTTAAAATAGATCATCTATCTATTAAATAATTGCATAATAAAAACAGTGAAATGTCTTTACAGATGAAAGATATTGAGCTCCTAAATACTTGAAAAAAACAGCAGATATATCATGAGATTAAATGGAAACATTAATAATAGTATAGACATACCATAAGAGTTTCCCAAAAGTGAAGAATGGAGAAGCAGAAAAATCATTTATTAATCTAGTATCTAGAAATATTTTATAATGGAGAAAATATATAGATATTTAGTTCCAATAATCATCTTTGATCTAGCAATTGAAAGAATATCAAGAAAATTCCTAATTGAATATGCTGAACTGAAATCTTGAATAGATATTGAGAATATTATTACATAAAGAATTCATACTTCCTTATACATATCAGGCTTTTCTTTCTTGATCTGCATATGTATCAAAAAAGACCATTCAGAGTCTATAGAAAGCAAAATCTCTAATTGACTTTAAGCTTAAGAAGATCATTAAGGCTGCAAGTATTTGGAAATTGTAATGATTTTAACACAAATTTTTATTAAAAGGAAGATTAGTTTTTATATTTATGGTATATAACATCACATGGCACTTATTAAATAAGATCCAAATTGATGTGCATCCACTGGATGGAAATTAGAAACAAAAACAACTGCTCAAAATGTGTATAAAAGGGTATTAATTTAATTTTGCTACTTTTTAAAAAAGGAGCAATAGGAAGATAAATAATTTCAGGAGAATAGTAAGTGATTTAAATCTCTAACCAATAACCATGGCAGGTAGATGAGTCTTATTAATGACCTTTGCTGCACTCTCCTGGTGTTGTCTGAGTCCATAGAATAATCAGTATGGTCAATATGCTTCTCCAGGACTATGCTTTCATGGTTTTTAAGCTTCTCACCACTGAATATTAACCTTTAGATTAGCTTTTCCATGGGACATGTCATAGGAGTCAACTTGAAGCCCATTCAGGGAACCTCTGTATGCTTTTATGTGTCCTATGATAGGACCACAGAGTTCATGTTCAAACATAAATTCTGACAAATGAATTTAGAGTGGACCCAGAAACACTGGTCTTAATATTTACACATTCTGTGTTGCCTGAGCCCTCTGTCATGCCTACCATCCCCCTTGGGGACAGTAGATGAAGAAAGGACACAAGCAGGTGACAATTCAGAAGGAAGCTAATTGATTAATTCTTGGGTAGTGCCCTTTATACCCACCATTCACGTCCTGTTTGTCCCAAGCAAGCATGTACTCCAAATGACAGTTCCGGATTGGCTGTCGTTGCATCATGAAACTCTAGACTCTCTGGAAGGCTTCAGTTCGACCCTCATACAGAAGATTGCCTCCAGGGCTGCGCAGGAACAAATATTTTTTTCAGGATTTTAGTCCTGGACCAGCAATTCATAGAATGGATGAGTAAAATTCTTCTCTAACACTGAATGGTTATCTTCTGGCTTTACATATACAAATCCTGAGTTTGCATAAGAGTTTTATTTGTATTTCTTTATTCTTACATTTTTCTGAAGTGTTTTCTTCCATGCTAATGTTCTTAACTTTGACATTTGCATGCATAAGGGAGCACTTGTAAATAAGGGCCCATGGAATTTGTTCATGAAGGTCAAAGCTTGATAGTGGATGCCTTTCTTGAAGGCTTACACATTCACCTTACACATTCAGGCAGTGTCTCCTTCACATCTATGATTTAGCCAGCTAGGGTACTCCTGTTTCTACCTTCTAATAACAGGGATTGCTGTTGGACCTCTACCTTGAGCTAACATGTACTTGTGTTATAGAATCTGAACTCTGCTTCTTATGCTTGCCCAGAAGTCTCTTTATGCACTGCACCATCTACAACCATGGAGACTCTGTTTGTAATTTGTCTCATTGTAAATGGAATGAAGTTCAATGCTAATATGTGACTTGTTAACACTTAGATATATATTCTGCAAGTACATTTGTAATTGGCAGTAGTTTATCCTCATACTGTGATCTACCAATCAGCTTTTCCAGAATTATTTACCAGTCTGGCTTAGACACATTATAAACTTGGTAGATTCTCAAGTCTGGGTATTAGATCTAAACTTGAACGAACTTAGTAGGGGCTTCTTTAGTAAATATTACTCTTACTGATACATTGGTATATATCACGATAAGACATTGAAAATAGTAAACTTTGGATAATTTATGAGTATAAATAATGGTTGCAAATACCTCATCAGTTTTTTAGGTGAGATGATAGTTAAACATGGATGCTGTCACAGGGATTTTAAGTGTTCTCCTGGTGAAGAAATCCTTATAAAAATATAGCATATATATATATAATATATATAACTATATATATTAGTTATATAGTTATATATATATAGCTATAATATATATAAACTAATATATATATATATATATATATATTAGTTTTAACTTGCATGCTTCATTCCCTGGTTTTCCATGATATCTACATATGGCTACATGGAAATATTCATACTAGGTAGAAAAGGAATCTTACTAAGTTGTCACTTTAATTTCAATCATGTGCAATAATGTGTAGATATATTCAAACTGTGTAAAGAATATATATGTTTGTATTACTTTAGGCAATGAAATATACTTATCATATATTACAATAAGTAGATGATTATCATTCACTTATTGTATAAAGTTCAAGGTATCAAGAAAGAAGGTAATGGTTCGGTTTAGGTCTTACAGTCAGAAACTAAGAATAATCTTTCATTTATCATCATCATTTGAAGGAAGGCACTGTGAACCAATATATTTTATTCTATGTAAAATGTGTAGTACTATGTAAAATATATCTCCAATTTATTAGGATGCATATATGTCATTTTGATGTATTGACCTAACATCCTCCTTTAAATAATAAACCTATGACTTGTGTTATTTTTAAAAGCTTTTATTATTCTGTTGAGTGATTTGGTTCAGCCCCCTTTAGTTCAAAGCCAGCATCACTGAAGCCTTTCCTATCTAAAAATCAAACAATTCTTCCTTTTCTCCTAAAACTTATAAAATTGAGCACAAGCTTTCTCAAGCGACACAGCTATTATTTTCTCTTCCATTTACGGTGGAAGACACATTTGCTACTTCCTAGTCTTCATGGAATTCCTGCCTCTGTAGTAGAATTCTTCCTTTCTGAGTAGTAGAAGTGCTGTTTCCCAAGTTAAAAGAATATTACTATTTAAATAGCTTGAGTTGATGTGGGGCAGTGGTCTGTTCAGGCAACCTGGGCCCAGTCTGGAACTCCGGTGACCCAGTAGGCGAAAATTTCTGCCTGCAAGGGATAGAAGGTTTTCAGCCATGACTCCTTGGTCACCAGCTCCTGTTTTAGTCCCTTTCTTTTTCTCGTCCCCCCCTTTATTTTTTGAGACACAGAGAGACAAAAGTGAATAGAGGGAGAAGTAAGAAAAAAAATGTGAAATAAAGTTGGAAGAAAGGTGAAAATTATATTGGAAGAGTTGGGGCGGTTCCTTCCGGTCTGTCTGTCCAGAGCAGACCTTGGGTACAAGCTCTGCAGCCAGTCCTGCAACATCAAGAGGAAGCTCCACTCCCAGATGCTCTAACACACCCAGTATCAGAGGTGAGGAGAAACCAACATCTGTCCCAACACTGGGAATAACTAGGACCAGCGGGATCAGGCACACAGGAACTCTGCCAGCCCAGTGACTGGGTCTCCTTCCAGTCTGTCTGGGCTGGTGTCCTGAGCAGACCTTGGGCACAAACTCTGTAGCTAGTCCCACAACACCCAGAGGAAGCTCAACTCACAGGTGCTCTGACCCAGGTGCTCTGACACACAGGATCCCAGACTCACAGGATCACAGAGACAACTTGACTCTGAGGAGTTCTGACACAACCAGGATCACAGGAAGGACAGGATCCAGTCAGATTTAGCAAGGGCAGGTAACAGTAGAGATAACCAGATGGCAGGGGGCAAGCATAAGAAAATAACACAAAGCAAGGTCACTTGGCATCATCAGAACCCAATTCTCCCACCATAGCAAGTCCTGGACACACCATTACACCAGAAAAGCAAGATTCAGATATAAAATCACTTCTCATGGTGATGATACAAGACTTTAAGAAAAACATAAATAGCACGGTCAAAGAAATACAGGAGAACACAGGTAAACAGCTAGAAGCCCTTCAAGAGGAAACACAAAAGTCCCTTAAAGAACTACAGGAAAACACAATCAAACAGGTGAAAGAAATGAGCAAAACCATCCAGAATCTAAAAATGGAAATAGAAACAATAAAGAAAACAGAAAGAGAGACAACCCTGGCCATACAAAACCTAGGAAAGAAATTAGGAGTTATAGACACAAGCATCACCAACAGAATACAAGAGATAGAAGAGAGAATCTCAGAGGCAGAAGACACCATAGAAAACATTGACACAACACTCAAAGAAAATGCAAAGCTAAGCTGAGAGTTCTGCTGCACCAAGAAATGAATTGTAGGCTGTTCTCTGTGGGCTGAGAATAAAGTCACTCACTCAAGTCAAATAGCTTTGACCATAGCAGGAAGTCTGTATCCAAAAATTGAGCCTACAATTCATTTCTTGGTGCAGCAGAACTATCAACTCTCAGCTTAGCTAAGATGGAGGTAAAAATCCTTTAGTGATGTGAGGGTCATTGAAGTAGAGCCTTATTACAATGAAATCGAGTGTTTAGAAATTGTTCTTATTTTGGGTTTGTACCACAGTAAGAGCCAAGATTTTAAAATCTACTAAATACAAAACAAACAAACAAACAAAAAGACTTTATATATTTATGTTCATTTAAGAAAATACTAGTAGTGATGTATTATTTTGAAGTATACAGTTAATATGTTTGGAGTTATTTAAAATTTATATAGAGAAAAATGTATTTTCAATATTACTGTAGACAAGCATTTACATAAGACTTAAATTGATTGCTGTTTTATATCAAACAACTTTTTTAATATTTATTTTTATTGTAATAATATTTTATAAATTTTAAGGAGTATAACAAAAAAGATATTGTAGGTATTGAAGGGGGGTCTCTGGGAGGAGTGGGGGTACAAAAGGGAAATAAGAATGTGCTTTAATTCTATTTACTTAAAATATGTTTTTAAATGTTAAAAAATTCAGATAAATTGAAATCATGTAATTTTTCTCATCATAATGCAATAAAAGTTTTAAAAAAAGCAAGAATATTGCCTCTTTGAGGAAAAGAAAAAAAAAGAGTTGGGGCAAGGGAAAATAAAATATGATCAATTATTGCATAAAAAATCATTTTTCAAAAGTATAATTTGACAAGCTTCATTATCTCTTAAAGAATTTTTCCTTCCATTTATTTACATTTTGAGGTTTATTAGAAATTTATATGGTTAATCTTTGTTGTGATTCACAAGAATATTTATTTCATGAATAATAGGAGTGTTTCTGAATTCTTGTTATTCAAACATATTTAATTTTCCTAGCCCATGGTTCTGAAAACCTAGATTAAATTTCCTCTGGAGTGACCTATCCCTACAAAGTCCCCATAGAAGAGTTTTAAGAGGTAAACTATCCAAGCCAAGAATAAGGGGGGACAAAAGAACCAATGTTTTATCTGCAGCCAAACATTTCTCCTTTCTCAGTGGCTGAAATATAAATCCTTTCAAGTTAAAGTATTCATTGTGAGTTTTCTAAATCTTTCTGAACTTTTATTTGTTTATATTTACACAAAATTTTTATGAGGTAGATAAAAAATTTTCTTACTAAGAGTGCTTTACATGTACACCAATTTTTATTTTTCATTTATCTATGTAAAGAGCATGAAAGCAGTTCCCCAGCACAAATTATATAGTTGAATTTCCTGAATTTGAGGGAATTTCAGGGGTTAGCACATTCTAATTGCAATGAATTAGCCTTAACCTAGAAAAAGCAACTTCTTAACATTTGAATCTACTCTGCAAGGTAAAATTAATTTTTGTACAGTAGTAGAATTTTGAATTATACTAATAAAACATCATCTATATGCCTGTGCACCAAATAGCAAATTTTTTATATATTTGTAAGTATTTTGTATATTTTACTTGACTTGTTCATTTCATTCTTTTATCTGACCTTTGGCTTGAAGTGAAATATTAGAAAGCAAGTAAATTTAAAAATTTGACCTCGGTCTACATTTTGTTGTTGGTTTCGGTCAATGACCCAAATATAGTTTGAAGCTGTAAAAGATAATGGATGTCTAGAAGTTCAATGTATGATATGACTAATTTTCAAGATTTTAAGAACAGATTACACTTATTGTTGGCCCTGTTTTGATAATGGGTGTGAGAAAATGAGGTCTATGTTCTATGATTAGAGCTATAATTTTACAAAGAATGTAGACTAAATTCTAGTATCTGCATCATGAGTGAGGGGGACTTTGAGTGTTTACTGACACAATCACAGTGTGGCTTTGACAACTCTTCTGAAGGGTGATTTTTGTTTTTTGTAAAAAATCTCCATCATGAAAAGAATTCCACAAAACCATTTTGTCACATTTTACAGCTTATTCAAAATTTCTTGACACTTGAGTACATCAAAAGTGACAACTAACAATTAATAACATTTCCCCCACTATAGATTCAAAGAAAAATACTGATTACAAGTAGCATTTAAGACCCCAGGAAATGCCATTGTTTTTCTTAAGAAGATATCAATTGAGATTAACAAAGCACCATGGGTTAATACCTTGGTAAGTATCGTGGAAGGAACATGTGTAAGGCACAGTCAGCTCCCATAACAATGAAGAGTTAAATAGATGCTGCAAAACCAATGTTTTCAACAATGCTGTATTTTCCTATTCATGAAGCAAAAAATCACTCAAGACTATTCTGTATTATAAAATTAACATTTAATAGTGTCTTCAGTATCTAATTTCAACTTCTTGGAATTTCTAGAGTTAAAATAGTAACATTATTTTCGGCATATAGTACAATAGTAAATCACTACAGTTATATGCTGGCTTATAACTTGCTGATTTGTCATTGTAGTTACAGACTCATGGAATGTCCTTAAGTGAGAATCCTTTATGAAATCATGAAGAATGTAGCGACAGATTGTGAGTGTGGTTTGGAAATAGGACAGAGATATTAAAACTAACAGTTTTGCTGTTATGGGATGTAAATAATGGCCAATATTATTTTGGCTTAAATACTAGATTTAAGACAGAGAGATTTTGGGGGAAATATATAGAAATTTCTATATGTAAATATTCATAACAAATAGAGGAAAAATATCATATACAATAAAATAATATTTATCAGCTGTTAGGATTTATTGGTAAGGGAAAAGTGGCAGATTTGCTTTACATTTAAGTCAAGTGTTAAATTATGTATCATACACTCATTTCTTCTGATGAAGTATAATTTTATTGGCAGATATTGCAAATATAAATCTCAGTTACTCTTAAACTCCCTTAAACAAAATCTTGATTTTGTTTATTTCCTCTGCCTCTCCTTCTTTACACACACACACACACACACACACACACACGCACACACACACATACAAACACACACCAAAACAAAGCTGTGTAGTCAACAATAGTTGATCCCAAATGTTTCTGCTATAGCTATGACTATCACTAACCTCACATTGTATTTCAGAGCTATAATAATAAGAGCAACATGGAATTGGAATAAAAGCAAAGATGTTGATCAATGGATTTGAAATGAAGACACAGGCATAGATCCACAGACCTATGGATACCCAATTTTTTAAATAAAGAACCCAGAAACACATACGATAAAAAGATAGCATATTTAACAAGTGGTGTTTGTCAAAAAGAAAGGTTTCATGTAAATTTAAATAGATTCATATTTAACATCCTGTATAAAACCCAACTTTAAATGAGTCAAAGACCTAAACATGAGACCAGATTTACTGAACCCAATAAAAGAGAAAGAAGGGATTTGTCTTGAAGCTTGAAGTTATTGGCAAAACAAACAAACAAACAAAGCCACCTTTCTGAACAGACACCATCAGCATAGCATAACGTCAACAACTAGTAAATGGGACTTCATGAAACTGAAAAGTATGGCAAAGGGTACCATCAGTTTGACAAAGGAGCATGCTACAAAATGGAAAGAGATTCTTATCATAGACACATCTGATAGAGGGTTAATATCCAAAATCTATGAAAAAAAAGTTTAAAATCTGGACATTGAAAACACAAATAACTCAATTAAAAATGTTAAACAGAATTCTCAGAACAGGAAACATAATTTTCTGGGAAACAATTAAAAAAATTTTCATCAGACTCAGTCACCAGGAAAATACAAATGAAAATTATATTTGCAGTTTTATCACACACCAGTCACAGTGGCCAAGATCAATAAAACAAATGACAGATCATTTGGCTGTGGAATAAGATGTGGAGTAAGAGAAGTACTTATCTATTACTGGTGAGATTAAAAATTTGAACAACCATTATGGAAAGCCAGAGATTAATTTACCTCAATGTTCAATATACCACTCTTAGGACTGCATCCTACCAGGGACTCTTACTCAACCCCGTTCATTGCTGCTCTGTTCATAATAGTCAGAAACTGGAAACAGCCCAAATATCAGTGAATGAATTAATAGATAAAGGAAATGCCATGTACTTATAGAATGGAATATTACTCAGCTATTACAAATGAAACAATGAAATTCTCAGATAAATGGATGGAGAGATCTAAGAGAAAACCAAATACTGTTCAGCTAAAGGAAGACAGAAATGAACTGACTCCTGATGACATTCTGCTGTACTCATAGATCAGTGCCTTGCTCAGCCATCACCAGAGAAGCTTCCTCCTGCAGCAGATGGAGACAAATACAGAGACCCATAGCAGAACAATGTGCAAAGAGTGAGAGACCTTGGGATGCTCAGTCTTAAATGTGTTACCTGTATCAAGTCTCTCTCCTTGGATGGCTTGGGAAATCTGGTGGAAGAGGGAGTAGAAATACTGTAATAGCCAGAGGGAGCAGAGGACAGCAAGGAAGCAAAGCCTTGTAAACACAGTAGGATGAATGCACATATGAACTCCCAGAGACTGCGGCAGCATGCATAGAACCTGCACAGGTCTGGCCCAGAGGTCTTTCCAGTGCTGAATGGGGAACCACATTCCTAACCTAGAAGTGTTCTCCAATTGATAATAGCTTGTACATGAAAAAATAAAATAAAATTAGTTTCCTACAACTAGGTATCACTAGGATGTATACCACTTTTAAGGCCAGACCTCATGCTCAGGAGAAGATGGCTAATACAAAATAAATTCAAGAACATTCTGAAAGTCCTGTGTCTCATAATGTTTTTGCAGTTTTTTTTGTAATTGTTATTTTCTTTTTCTTCTTTTTTTCTTTCTTATAAGACCATTGAATAGATGTTATACTTTCTGTTTTTTGTGTTTTAATGGGAGCTGTTTTTGTCTCTGTCTCTGACTCATTGGCAACCCTATTCTCAGTCCAATGGTTGGCTGCAAAAACATCTGCCTCTGTATTTGTCAGGCTCTGACAGAACCTCTCAGGAGACAGCTATATCAGGCTTCTGTCAGCAAGCACTTCTTGGCATCTACAATAGTGTCTGGATTTGGTGACTGTATATGGTATGGATCCCAAGGTGGGGCAGTCTCTGGATGTCCTTTCCTTCAATTTCTCCTCCACACTTTGTCTCTATATTTCTTCCAGTGAGTACTTTGTTCCCCCTTCTAAGAAGCACTGAAGCATCCACATTTTGGTCTTCCTTCTTCTTGATCTTCATGTGGTCTGTGAATTGCATATTGGGTATTCTGAACTTTTGGGCTAATATCCACTTATCAGTGAGTGCATACAATGTGTGCTCATTGTGACTGGGTAACCTCACTCAAGATATTTTTTAATTCTATTCATTTGCCTAAGAATTTCATGAAGTCATTGATTTTTATAGCTGAGTATTCAATTGTGCAAATGTACCACATTTTCTGTATCCATTCCTCTGTTGAAGGACATCTGGGTTCTTTCCAGATTATAATTATAAGGCTGCTATGAACATAGTAGTGCAAGTGCCCTTGTTATATGTTGGAGCATCTTTTGGGTATACACCCAGGAGTGTTATAACTAGGTCCTCAGATAGTACTAAGTCCAGTGACCGTAGGTGTATGGGTTCATTTCTGGGTCTTCAATTCTCTTCTGTTGATCTACGTGTCTGTCCCTGTACCAATACAATACTGTTTTTATCACTATTGCTCTGTAATACAGCTTGAGGACAGAAATAGTGATTCCTGCTGAAGTTCTTTTAGTGTTGAGAATAATTTTCCCTATCCTGGGTTTTTGTTATTCCTGATGAATTTGCAAATTGCTCTTTCTAACTCTATGAAGAGTTGAATTGGAATTTTGATGGGGATTGCATTGAATCTGTAGACTGCTTTTGGCAAGATGGCCGTTTTTACTATATTAATCCTGCCAATCCATGTACATGGGAGATCATTCCATCCTCTGAGATCTTCAATTTCTTTCTTCAGAGAATTGAAAGTCTTGTCATACAGATCTTTCACTTGCTTAGTTAGAATCACACCAAGGTATTTTATGTTATTTGTGACTATTATGAAGAGTGTCATTTCCTATTTTCTTTTTCAGCCTTTTTATACATTGAGTATATAGGAAGGCCACTGATTTGCTTCAGTTAATTTTATATCCAGCCACTTTGCTGAAGTTGTTTATCAGGTTTAGAAGTCCTCTGGTGGAGTTTTTGGGGTCACTTAAGTATATTATCTTGTTATATGCAAATAGTGATACTTTGACTACTTCTTTTCCAATTTGTATTTCATTGCCCTCCTTTTGTTGTCGAACTGCTCTGGCTAGGATTTCTAGTACAATATTGAATAGGTAGGGAGATAGTGGGCAGCCTTGTCTAGTCTCTGATTTTACTGGGATGGCTTCAAGTTTCTGTCAATTTAGTTTGGTGTTGGTTACTGGTATGCTGTATATTGCTTTTGCTATGTTGGGGAATGCACCTTGAATTCCTGATCTCTCCAAGACACTTACCATGACAGGGTGTTGAAGTTTGTCAAATGCTTTCTCAGGATCTAATGAGATGATCATGTGTTATTCTTTTTCCTTTTAGTTTTTTTATATAGTGGAATAGGTTGATGAATTTCCATATATTGAACCATGCATGCATCCTTGCTTAGTTGATCATGATGGATGAGCGTTTTGATGTGTTCTTGGATTCAGTTTGTGAGAACAGTCCCATATTCCCTAATGAAATAGAAACAGACATTAAAAGTCTCCCAACCAAAAACAAACAAACAAAAAAGGGCTAGGACCAGATATGTTTAATACAGAGTTCTATCAGACCTTAAGTGAAGACTTAATACCTTTACTCTTCAAACTATTCTACAAAATAGAAACAGAAGGAACACTACCCAATTCTTACTATGAACTCACAATTAGGCTTATACCTAAACCAAAGACCCAGAGAAGAATGAGAACTTCAGATCAATTTCCCTTATGAATATCAATGCAAATATACTCAATAACATTCTGAAAAGTTTTTAGGTACATCAATTCTCAGTATCATTTAGATGATTGAGCTCTCTACTTTTTTGTCTTTGTATATAAAGGGATATTTCCTAAGATGGCAAATCATTCACAGAACAAATTGATAGATAGTTCAATGGTGTTTATCCATCATTGACATTTAGTGACTGTCTTTATTAAAACCATTTTTCTGTACCTATACACAAACAAGCACAGCTTCTTTGGTGCATGCATACTTGTATACATACCTGGATTAATGCAAGTGTATGACATGTTTGAAAATAAAATGATACCTCACCTGTAACTTTAAATGTCATTATATGGGAGTAATTCATCTTTCTCAGTAGGCAGTCTAAAGGCCAAGTGTTGTTCTCTAATCAATTTTCTTTAATTTCAGCCAGGTAGCCTTAATACATATATATGCTTCTCAGAAAGGAAAGCTCCAGTTGATTTGTGCTTAACACAATCTCTGAAAATTTTCCATGCCCATGTAAGCTTAATTCTGTAGTATTTCACAATAGCAGATATTAAAAAATGTGATAGCCCTGCCAGTTTTCCTGTATTGCTTCTTTTATTAAATTTCTATGTTTCTTCCATTCAGTGTTCATTTCAGTACCATGAGTTTACATTTTCTTTTCTAGGTACTAAATGTTTACCACAGTGTTATGGTCAGGAAAACATTAGTCCTGTCTCTTCCTCAGTTTGGGTATACAACTTCAGTACCAGTTTCTTTTCTCTAACATGGACCATAATAATTGAATTACCTCTATCAATACTTACTAGACGGTAGATTCAGTATTACTATCCTCATGGTTAATTCCCCCTAGGTTTCTTTCTTCATGCTGTTTGGATTCTGGGGGTCCAGAGCTCTTGGCTCAAAATTTTGTTTTCTGCAATGACTTTTGTATTCTTTGCTTGATGGCTTTTCATCCTCCATATATGATGTTGGTGCATATAGAAGATTTTAAAATATACTCTAATTTCATTGTGTATTAGGAAAGGGAGTATCTATGAATGTATTTATTCTCTCCTGTTCAATCAGAGTTCAGATTTCAATCTATGCTATACATGTTCATGTATACATGTAGAAATACATGCAAATGGATGTATGTAGGTCAGAAGTGCCAATTTAGGTTAGGTTAAATTTATTCCTCTTAAAGGTAAAAACAATTTATGCATTTATGCTTCTTTATCATTTGTAAACTTATGCTGCACATCCTTTCAGCCAGGTGTGGACATATTTATCATAATCTCAGCATGCATCACTAACTTTAACAATATTTCTGAAATATTGCAAAATGTTCTAATCCAGATCCTCCATCCTGGATGTAAGAATGACATATATAAAAGACTTCAGCCTTCAACTAAATTTAGCCCCGTGTCTACTTTCAATAACTAAAATTTTACTATAAATAAGGGCTAGATACAAAATCAACAAATGCCATCCTCTGCCACATATGCAGTTGAAGCCATGGGTCCCTCTATGTATATTCTTTGGTTGGTGGTCCAGTCTCCTGGAGCTCTGCAGGGGGGTGGGTCTGGCTATGGGAGTCTGTTGCTCCCTCCATAGGGCTTCAAACCCCATCAGTTCTGTCAGTCCCTTCTCATCCAACTCCTCTATTAGGGACCCGACACTCACTTCAATAGTTGGTTGTGAGCATCCACCTCTGTATTTGTCAGGCTCTGGCAGAGCCTCTCAGGAGACTGCCATATTAGGCTTCCATCAACAAGCACTTCCCTGCATCCATAATAATGTCTTGTTTTAGTGATTTTATATGGGATGGATCCCCAGGTAGGGCAGTCTCTGGATGGCCTTTCTTTCAGTCTCTCCTCCATACTTTGTCTCCATATTTCTTCCAGTGAGTACTTTGTTCCCCCTTCTAAGAATTACTGAAGCATCCACATTTTCATCTTTCTTCTTCTTGGGCTTCATGTGGTCTGTAAATTGAATCTTGGATATTCCAAACTTTTGAGCTAATATTCACTTATCAGTGAGTACATACCATGTGTGTTCTTTTCTGACTGAATTACTTCACTTAGGATGACATTTTCAAGTGCTATCCATTTGCCTGTGAATTCTGCGAAGGCATCATTTTTAGTAGCTGAGTAGTACTCTATTGTGTAAATGTACCACATTTTCTCTATCCATTCTTCTGTTGAGGGACATCTGGGTTGTTTCCAGCTTCTGGCTATTAGAAATAAGGCTGCTATGAACATAGTAGAGCATGTGTCCTTATTACATTGTGCAGCATCTTCTGAGTATATGCCCAGGAGTGGTATAGCTGGGTCCTCAGGTAGTAACATGTCCAATTTCCTGAGGACCCACCAGACAGATTTCCAGAATGGTTGTACCAGCTTGCAACCCCACTAATAATCGAGGATTGTTCCTCTTTCTCCACTTCCTCATCAGCATCTGCTGTTACCTGAGTTTTTGGTCCGAGCCATTCTGACTGGTAGGAGGTGGAATCTCAAGGTAGTTTTGATTTGCATTTCTCTGATGACTAAGGATGTTGAACATTTATTTAGGTGCTTCTCAGCCAATCAAGTTTCCTCAGTTGAGAATTCTCCATTTAGCTCTGTTCTCCATTTTTAATAGGATTATTTGGTTCTCTGAAGTCTAACTTCTTGAATCCTTTGTTATATATTGCATATATATAAATAAGCCCTCTAAAAACTGCATGGTCTTGGAACAGTGACAGGCAGGTAGATCAGTGGAATAGAATTGAAGACCCAGAAAGGAACCACATACCTATGGTCACTTGTTCTTTGACAAAGAAGCTAAAACCATATAGTGAAAAAAAGTCAGCATTTTCAAAAATGGTGCTAGTACCACTGGAGGTCAGCATGTAGAAGAACACAGATTCATCCATTCCTATCTCCTGTTACAAAGCTCAATTCCAGGTAATCAAGGACCTCCACATAAAACCAGATACACTGAAACTAATACAAGAGAAAGTGGGGAAGAGCCTGGAATACATGGGCACAGGGGGAAAGTTACTGAACAGAATACCAAAGGCTTATCCTCTGAGATCAAAAATCAAGAAATGGGACCTCATAAAATTGCAAAACTTCTATAAGCCAAAGAACACTGTCAATAGGACAAAATGGCAACCAACACATTGCGGAAAGATGTTTACCAATCTTATATCTGATAGAGGTCTAAATAAATATTCTTTACAAATTATTTACGTATTGCTAACTACAAAAACAGATGAGTTTTACAAATGCTCTATAAAGTAAGTTATTCAAATGATCTGGGCTAGTGAGGAGGACAGGGTGGGGTAGTGAGCAGGGGGAGGGGAGAGGGAACAGGGATTTGTTTTAGTTTTTGTTATTTATTTATTTATTTATTTATTTATTTTATTTTTTTATTTTTGGAGGGGAACCTGAGAAAGGAGATATTGTAAATAAACAAAATATCTAATTAAAAAACAAATGACCCAATAACATGTTATATGGCCATACTCTATAATAATTAGGTAATAAAAGTATCAATCCAATTAGTAATAACTCCTATTTCAGTTTAAAGGATTAATATTGAGATTAATCTAATTGTCAGTTCTTGTTGAGGCGTATGCTAGACATTGAGAACTGACGACATAACTACATAATAATATATAGCTTGATCATAATCTGGCATAAAATTATAGGTGTTGGTGATTTGTTCCTGTATTCTTCATAATGACTCATCATGTTTTTATTTTTTTGAGTGTATTAAGTTCTACTATAATTACATGGTTATGTTGTATGACATGGTGGTTGACATAAAAATCAAGACATTGCTTTTTAAATTTTTCCATTTTTCTGTTAAGTTAGAAGGAAACATCTGGCTTCCCCATTTATTCTTTTACTTTGTGTCTCTCTTACATTTTTATTTATTTATTTATTTATTTATTTATTTATTTATTTAATTTCTATCAGATTGTTTCTTTTTCCGAAGCCATCATACAGGGCCTAGCAGAGTTTAGGACTTGAAGTTGCTTGCCTCTAAAGATGTATGGTACTAGTTAGTAATTGTTGTTCGTCCTAAGGGGCTGCAAACCCTTCAGCTCCATAGAACCTTTCTCTAACTCCTTCACTGGGGACCGTGTACTCAGTTCAATGAATGGCTGTGAGCCTCTACATCTGTATTAGTCAGGTATTGTAAGAGCCTCTCAGGAGATAGCTATATGCTTGTCCTTCCTTCAGTCTCTGCTCCATAGTTAATCTCTGCCACTCCTTCTGTGTGTGTTTGGTTCCCCTTTTTAAGAAGGAATGAAATGTCCACATTTTGGTCTTCCTTCTTCTTAAGTTTCTTGTGGTTTGTGGGTCATTCTTCCTATATTCCAAACTTCTGGGCTAATAACCACTTATCAGAGAATGCATACCATGTGTGATCTTTTGTGCTTGGGTTACCTCACTCAGGATGATACTCTCCAGATCCATCCATTTCCCTAAGAATTTCATAAATTCATTGTTTTTAATAGCTGAGTAGTATACAGGGTAGGACTGAATGTTCTGGCAGCATGTGTATAGTAGAGGACTGCAAATTTGATCATCAGTAGGAGGAAAGGACCTCGGCCTTGTGAAGGTTCTGTGCCCCAGTGTAGGGGAATGCTAGGGCCAATAAGTGGGAGAGGGTGGGGTGGCAGGCATGGGGAAGGGGGAGGCAAAAGAAGTTTGTTCTTGTTGTTTTTGTTTGTTTGTTTGTTTGTTTTTTGGAGGGGAACCTGGGAAAGGGAAAATTTACATGTAAATAAAGAAATTATCTAAAAAAAAAAAAGTGTAAAAAAATAAAAATAAAGATGTATGGTAACCCAAGTAAGGGGAAGGAGATCAACTAAGCAAAACTTGTGCAATACTGCGAGAAATTAACTGAGAACAATATAGAATTACAAAGAACCAGTATGGGGTTTCAGAATCATAGTGGGGTAAAGGACATGTGAGTAGGAGTGCAAAGTAGCATCTGGTTATTTAATAACAATACTAGTTGATTAGTAGATCTAGGTTATTAAAAATAATGTGATCACAATTTTATTAAATAAGACAGTTAAACACATAGAAATGTGAAAGTAACATTAACTGCATAGTATTAGAGTGAAATTGAATATACTGATGTGGTTTTCCTATCTGGACAGAACTTAAATTCTTCCTACCAACTATTTCATGAACAGTAAATCTTGTTACACTCATAAAATGGGTTATCAAACTGCAGTACAAAAATGGAATAAATAAATTACAAGAATAAACCTTTAAGTACATATTTAAGACAAAAAGCAATACATACAGTTTGAATCTATGTGTATAAGGTTTAAAATTTGATGAAAATATTGCTAAGGAAGATTTGTTTATTAGTAGAAATGATTCAAACTATGCTAGCAATTAAAACGAAGGTTTAAGCTGATCAAACTTCCAGGTGTAAGTTGGAAAGTTTTGAAGACCTGATATATTATATGTGTTTGTTGATGAATGTGATACTTATTTGCTGTAATAATTATGTATTATGTCTTATATTGCATCCTCATATACAAAGTCTTTGTAAATTTGTTGTAAAAACAAGTATTTCCTGCTATAAAATAAATACCTCATCTATTAAATAGTAAGAACAAACAAAAATAAAATAGTGGCTACATGCTATGGAACGTCACAATGCTCAGGATGATGTGGAAAAGAAAGTGCTGGGATTCTTGCATGTATTCTAATGTGGAAAAACAGCACATGGGTTTCTGTATGGTGAAAGATCATTGAGAGGGTGGGTTGGTGAGCAGAGGGCAGGGGGAAGGAACAGGATGTTTTTGTTTTGTTTTGTTTTGTTTTGTTTATTTTGTTTTTTTCTTTTTTTCGGAGGGGAAACTGGGAAAGGAGATATAATATGACATATAAATAAAGAATATATCTAATAAAAACCAAATAAAAAATTTTGTCCTATGTATTTTTAACATATAATGCATGATAATGATATGACTATTTAGCTTAACATACAAAAAGCCCATGTTTACCAAAGTTCATGTAATTCTCATAGATTTTAGCCTCCTTATATCAAAGTTTATTTTTTGAACTCAACTCTAATTGGATGTTATTATTCTATTGTGTACATTAGAAAAAAGATGTAAAAGATTTGACTGTGACTAATTTGTCAAGAAAAAAAATAGGTAAATATCAACTTTAACCCAAACATAGTAGTTCAAAATTGTATGAGGCTCACAGTGAACTAGCTGGCATCTTGTGAAATTCATTTGGGCAGGGCAGAAGACACCCTAGAGGCCCTATCTGCCAGCTAGTATGTTGTAGAGAGGTGGAAATGAAGGAGAAGCAGAAGTGTTTGTGCTAAGAAAGAGGTTGAACTAAAGATGCCAAGCTGGTGAGGAACAATGTAATGTGAATAGCTTATACTGCCACCTGAGGCCACAGTGATGTTCTGGCCAGTTCTGCCACAGAGGACCAAATCTGGGTCTATGGCCCTGCAGCAACAGAAGTCAATGTTGATGTCCTTGGCCTATGTTACCACCAAATGTCTTATACTTATCCCTGAGCTGGGTTGCTACCTGGGGCTATTTTGCTTTTTGAGCGCTGCTCAGAGTGGTCCCGTTCCTCACAAGTGTGGCATTTGGGAGATAGCCAACCAAACCTCACCTGGACACTATGAGAGAGTTGTCCCTAAAGATATGAGAACAAGGATGCTGGCCCTGACCTTCTCTGGTGGCAGTACTCAGATGAGTGGGCCCTACAATTTACCAGGATGGCAAGGTAGCACTGGCCCTGGTGGCATGGGTGCAGGAGAGCATTCCAGAGTACAAGAACTGGGGAGTTGATCCCACTCCTTGCCAGCTGCAGTACTGAGTGAGAGTCAGGGCCATGGTCAAACAGGTGTGGGAGACCTAGCCTTGATGGTGATGGCATGAGGACAAGAGAACCAGTTCCACCCCTTGCCAGTTGCCACGGGCAGGAGAGTTGACCCAACTGCACATCTGGGCTATGTAAGAGAGCTGGCCCTGGTAGTGTGGGCAGAGGAAGGCAGGCATGCTGACCAACTTAGCTTCCACCCAGGCCCGGGTCCAGGTGTAAAATGAATTATTTTAATATAAATGTAACCAATAAATTAATCCTACTGCTGAACTTCTTTACCTTTGTTACTTTCCAATAACCACACAGAGAAACTAAGATTTACTTCAAGATGCACCTCAACACTGGGCAGCTAAATGATCTGTAATAACTCTTATGCTAATCTGACAACCTACCAGCCTCATCACATGATACATATTATTATTCCTCTGAATCTTTGGGGTTCAGATGTTTTTCTGTTTGTTTGTTTGGTTTTTTTTTGGTTTGTTTGTTTTTCCTCATTGCTCCATCCTCCTTCCCTATCTGAATAACCCCTCCTCTGTCATTCTCCTTTACCTAGCTGGCAGAAGCTCCACCTAATTGTCTCTTCTGCCAGCCATTGGGTGATCAGCATTTATTGACAAGGCACAGAATAAATGTCAAGAACTGTTTACCAAAAATTGAGAAAGAAAATTCTCAGTATAAGCATTTCAATGCCATGTCCAGATTGATACAAGATATGAGGGCAGAGAATTCAGTCAATATTACAAGTATAAAATTTATATAATGTACAAAATCATTATGCCTATATCCAGGGCTTTGAGTTGGCCCACCCTAAAATCTATCCCATTTTTGAACTCCTGGAACTCATGAAGGAGCTGCTGGCCCTGAAGATCCAAAGCTTCAGGATCTTCATGATACAGAACAACAACAGAATATCTGAGAGCAGTTTCAGTGAGGACCCAAAACTGATGGTGTAGCACAAGCCAGAGGCCTTGAACAAGACCTCATTGCAATGAACACTTAAAAGTGAAGCTGACTGCGCAAAAGTGTGTGCTGTGTACCATGATATACCACAGCTTCCACAGCAAGATGCTGTTTTTTGTTTGTTTGCTTGTTAGTTTGTTTTATTTTTCATTATTATTTTGGGGAATTTTTGTGGGGGCATGTTACCAGGGCCGAGGGATAAGGAAGGATGGGGAAATGAATAGGATTAGGATGCATGGTATAAAATTCACAAAGAATCACTAAAATGTTATTAAAATGTGCATTTAAAACACTATATCTGTTGAGTTTCTTTCACTGTGACTAAGTAGTGCTTCGTTTATTCAACTGACTTTGTAATGAAAGCACTCTTACTAACCAGTTCATTTCCCTCTATTTACTTTCTGTGAGCAGGCATAGCATATTCTTTCATCTTATTATTTTTTTAATACTCATGCCATAAAAGAGAGTATCAGGTATGTATTCTCTGTAGTAATAAACAATCCAAAGGGGAAAACAGTGCTGATGTGCATGGTGATAATACAAGAAGAGATGCATTTTTAGTTTTATTCTAAGTGTTTATATATCTGGGCCCTATAAAATGTATTATGTTCTCCTTAAAAGAACTTCTCAAGTATTTCCATGTTTAAGGGTTGTTCTAGAGAAGTAAGGTTTATTAGAAAATGACACGATGCTGTGTGTGTGAGATAATAAATTCTCATCTAACATTTTAAATTTTATAGTGGCTTTGTTTCCTACATTTGATAATTCAAATTAAAAGTACATTGATACAATGTGAAAAAGGAATGTAAGAGAAATAGAATTTTTGTAAGTGAAAAAGAAAGTAAGTGAAAATATCATTTTTTAACAGCATGCTGAATTTTAGTTTAGTGTTAGGATCAAATAATAACATACACATACCTAACCATGTCAGTACAAAAATTACTTTTAACATTGTGAATCATGTTTATTAAATATGATCTTTTATAGACTGATTTAATTTTTAAAAATTTTCAACTTCATATGGATTCTTTTTGAAATGCATATGAAGTTGGATAAAATCAAAGCAAATAGATATGGTCTATGAAATTTAGGTCAATATTATTTAACAGTACAAAAGAATTTAGATTGTGTCAAAATAATAAGATAGAATATAATTAACTTAAATTCTCCCTCTAGCTCTCAAAGAATCAAAAACAATATGCAAAAGAATAACTATAATTGTATTAGGACAAGTGATTGTGCTGATCAATATATTAACATATTTCTTATTTACTTAAATCTATTGTAAGTTAAAATATCAAAGATAACAAACAAACAAAATGTAGAAAACCTCATTAACATTGGATTATATCTTGGAAATTTCTTGACTTACACTACAAAAAAATAAACAATTCTTAAATGCCCTAAAGTCCAAAGATGGATTTTATGGAAAGCTTACAACAGATTAATACTTAGTCCAGTCAGAAGTACAAGGATATCCCTAAAAACATCCAAACTGTAGAGACATGAGCATATAGCAGTAACTTGCATAAGTCACAGGCCATTGACTATTAAAAGTGTTACATCTGGTATATACAACAAAGTAGTGACCACAGGGTTTTCTATCTTAGTTAGCCAGTCCTCTTTGTATGGCATCCAGAGGTAAGTCATGGAGTGCACAGTGGCTCATGTCTAAAGGAAATACAGGGACAAAGTGTGGAACAGAGACTGAAGGAAAGGCCATCCAGAGACTGCATCACCTGGGGATCCATCCTATATACAGACACCAAACTCGATCATCAGTCAAAATAATATCTTACATGATGATGAATTTTATTCACTTGCATTTTTGAATACTTTTATCTATATTGCTCAGTAATATTGGTATATAGCTTTATTACATTCTCATATTTTTTCATAACAGGATAATATTGGCTTCATAAAACAAAATTGGAAGGTTATTATCAATCTCATTGAATAACTTGAGAAGCACTGCCACAAGGGCCCATGATCTTCCCATTTATGGCTTTTTACTAGGTTTAGAGTACAAGAACTGTAGTCTCTTGTTTGGAGCTGCTATCATAGCTATATCCAAAGTTATTGGTTACTTCCACAACCATTATGCCGCTATTGCAACAGTAAGCACATCTTGCTAGCAGATACGTATTGTGACATGCAGAATTCAATAGTCAAGACCACTGATGTACTTTCTTACCAAAAGTCTTCATAGCATCTTCAGAAACTACCTAATTAGCCACCAAGATGAGTTTCCTGGACAGGTGAGGGTTGATTATTTACATTCTTGTTGGGGTCCCAAAGTCCCTGGCATTTCAGTCTCCATCTTGTCCCTAAACTATCATCTATTAACTAACATGCTTGGAAATTTGATCTTCAGAAGCAAAAGTGATTTAAATTTCCTAGAAAGCATGGCAAAACTCAATATAGATGAATGTACATTTGTAACAAGGCTATGAATAAATGTTTTGATATGCTGTTCTGAAAAAAAAAAAGAAAAGAAAATGTCCTTACTATATTTTTCAATGGCTCATCTGATAGGAAGGCAGCATATTTGATTGGATTCCATGTTCATTCTCTTGAGTTTCCCCTACTTTAGCATAAATAATTGAATGACATGCTGTAACTACTGTTTTTGAGATGCTAAAAAATCAAGCTTTTACTTTGTATACTGATAGCCAATATAGCTCATGGTTTGCAATTGCTTGGAATTGCTCCTTTTTTATTTATTTATTTATTTTTTTGATACTGCTAATTCTCAAATTTTGCAGTTATTTATGAAAATACAACTCAATTTAAGATTTAAGAGGATGTACTGTTTCTAAACTTTATAGAACATCTAAGAGTTCATACTGTATTGTCAGGACCCCTTAGTGAAGACAATGTGACAGATTTGTATACTAGACAGATTATAGGTCTTACACTGGAACAATTGGCCATACAATCTCATTCTTTACATCATCAAAATAGTAATAGCTTGAGACAATAATTTGGTATTTCTAGAGAATGTGCAAGTCAAATTGTAAAGAGTTGTCCTGAATGTCCTCAGTTTCTACCTGTACCACATAATGATTTTAATCCTCAAGGGCTTATACCTAATCAATTATGGCAAATGGATGTTATTCATATTTCTGATTTTGGAAAATTAAAATATGTATATGTGACTATTGACACCTTTTTAGGCTCTCTTGTTGCAACTGCTTTATTAGGAGAAGCAACTAAAAATATAATTAATCATTGTCTATATTATTTTTCTATACTTGGTGTTCCCCATCAGATTAAGGCAGATAATGGAACTAGGTATTACTACAGTCAAGCACATTTGAGATGTTTTGTTGACAATTTAACATTACCCATATTACTGGGATTCCTTATAATCCTCAAGGACAAAGTATCTTCATAAAACAAAAGAAGGGGGAATTTATATCCCCATATACCACAAATTTATTTAAACCATGCTCTTTTTATTTAAAAAAATTAAATTTGGATGCCAAGGAGCTCTCTGAGTGTCTATGATACTCTACAACCAGGCATACTTATGCCTAGGGGAAATGGAAGGATCCACATACTGGCATAAGGCATAGTCCTGATCAGGTATTTAATTTGGAGAAGAGGGTATGTTTGTATTTTTTCCACAGAATGCTACAGGAGCTTGCTAGTGCACAACCAAATCTGAAAACACAAACAAGAATTAGAGAAGAGATGTCAGGAACTCTTCTACAACCCCATGTGGAACGCCTAGAATGGGTTTCTGTCCTACTGTCTCCCCTTCCTTGGCCCAGTGCTTGGCTTACTAATTCTATTATCACTAGGACATTTTCATTATGGCCTTTATTTAAGGACAAGTGGATGCAATTAAGGCCCAACCATTGCACATTCTTTACCACTGGCTGGCAATGTCAGATCTGGGAGACGATTTTGATGACATTCTTACAAACAGCTCGTAAAATAATTCAGCTTATGCTTGGCCCTTCACCTTTCCAGTGTGATGGACTGGCTAGCCAGTGATGGGCAACTTGAGAGAAGGAAGCCACCCTTAGTATGAATGGCAACCTAAGACAGGGAACCCCGCCAAGTTGATGGGGTGCCCCCTATGATGGGTCAGATCATTCTGGGTGTGATGGTCCTAGCAACCTTTCTGAACTAAGACAGAAACAGTCTCCTTGGAGGCTCTAGGGCCAGGCTCATTCAGACACTGACATCCTAAGTATACCTTGTTTCTGTATACAAAAAAATAAATAAATAAATAAAAGGGGGAACCTGTTGAGGCCCAAAAGCCCCTGGCATCTCAATCTCCATCTTGTCCCCAGGCCATCATCTATTAACTAACGCTCTTCTGTTTCTTCCAGTATCTTGCTTTCATTCCTGCAATTGACTTGAGACCTTTTACAATAGAGGGCTTTCTGGACATCCTACAATGAGGACATTCTGGACTCTTCACAATGAGGACACTCCTTTTTGTACATTTTACAATGTGGGAACATTCCTTTCCGAAAATTTTACAATATAGACATTTCATTTACATTAATGTGTAATCAAGTAATAATACAGGTTTGGCCAGTACACCTGGGCAGATACCTTTGTGGTTTGTAGCTTTAAAAGCCCTTCGTTTACCTAGAGTAAACTGAGACTTGAACAGAATTATTTTGTCTTGTCTCCTTCTTTTGCATCTCCTGATCCCAATTTGTCATTTTTGCTCCCTTCCCTCAAGAATCCCGTTGTTTAAGTTCTGAAGGTCGGGGCACATCCTGCATCAAAAGTTAATGATATCTACAGAAACACAGTCTATGTTAGATAACAAAAGCAATGATAAGAGTTTGTTTCTTTAGGGTGACTTTGGGGTCTCCATGACTCATATACTCTTTCTCATATAATTATATAATAACTCTATACACATTCTATGATACCAGTATTATCTTGACATGAAAAATTGATAAGAATGTAACAAAATTAAACACTAATATTACTGATAGTTATCTCTATTACTGACAATTTGTTAAAAATCCACATTGTCTTAGAGCAGTCTTGTTTACCTATGCATGTATCTATACATTTGGAAAAAACCTCCTGTGAAACTTTGAAATTTTTCATATCTACAGATGAGGTATATTTTCATCATTAGAAAAGAAAACATCGAGTGGGAATTTCTTTTTTTTTTAAATAACAACTTCCATTTAATTTAGTAAACTCAGTCTTAAAGCTTAGCATTCAAATCACTTTGTTTTGTATTAGCAGTTGTGTTTTTTTAACTTTTATTGCATTATAAGTTACATGATTTCAATTTATCTGAATTTGTTAAAATTTAAAAACATATTTTAAGTAAATAGAATTAAATCACATTCTTGTTTCCCTTTTGTACCCCAACTCCTTCCAGAGACCCGCCTTCAATACCTACAATATCTTTTTTGTCATATTCCTTAAAATTTATAAATATCATATCAATAAAATTAAGTATTATAAAAGTTGTTTGATATAAAACAACAATCAATTTAACAGTCATATGTAGATGCTTGTCTACAGCGATAGTGAAAATACATTTTTCTCAATATAAATTTTAAATAACTCCAAACATATTAACTGTATACTTCAAAATAATATATCACTACTGGTATTTTCTTAAATGAACATAAATATATAAAGTCTTTTTGTTTGTTTGTTTTGTATTTAGTAGAGTTTAAAATCTTGGCCCTTACTGTACAAACTCAAATTAAGAACAATTTCTAAACATTGGATTTCATTGTAATAAGACTGTACTTCAATGACTCTCACATCACCAAAGGATTTTACCTCCATCTTAGCTAAACTGAGAGTTGACAGTTCTGCTGCACCAAGAAATGAATTGTAGACGTGATTTTTGGATACAGACTTCTTGTTATGGTCAAAGCTATTTGACTTGAGTGAGTGACGTTATTCTCAGCCCACAGAGAATAGGTTACATTCATTTAAGAAGTGGTGTAGGTATTAAGATGGTCTATCCATAAAGTCATTCACCAACTGTTTCAATGAACAATGGTTCTGCTTGGAGGGTGGCACAGATATTAGGTGTGGGTAAGAATCTGGTTCATTAGCTGTGATAATTTGGAAAAGTATTCATCGCAGAGAAAGAGTAACTTAAAAATTCCTCTTCTTCAAAGTTGATACAATAGTCACAAATGTCAAGCAAAGCATTCACTCTCACTCTTTGTTGTTCTCTTACAAGTCACCTCCCTACTTAATTGTCTATGTTTTTGTGGGTATATAAATACTTTTAAGATATATAAGCTGTTCTGAAAACCATAGTATAGTGCAAAAACATGAAATAAAGAATACTACTAATAGAGAGGCTGAGATAGGAGAAGCAAAATTTCAAGACCCTTATGTTGTACACAGTGAGACACTGTCACAAAGCTGAACGTGTATATAAATTATCCAATATTGGACCTATTTCTCCAATTACCAAATTAGAGAGACCATCGCATGACAATCAACAAATTTCTAATTCCTCATATTTTTGGATTTCAATAAATTAGGATATGTTGGTAATTTTAATTTTATATTAAGATATTAAGAAAAAGTAATTGATACTTCCTGTTGTTTTTGTTATAAGAGGTAGAATTAGGTTTGTGTGGATTTGTTGAAAGATTACTTTCTTGCTTCTTCTAGGGTGTAGTTTTGCTCCTTGTGTTGATGTTTTCCATCTATTATCCTTTGTAGGGCTGGATTTGTGGAAAGATATTGTGTAAATTTTGTTTTGTCAGGGAATATCTTGTTTTCTCCATGTATGGTAATTGAGAGTTTTGCTGGGTATAGTAGTCTGGGCTGGTATTTGTGTTCTTGTAGAGTCTGTATGACGTCTGCCCAGGATCTTCTAGCTTTCATAGTCTCTGGTGAGAAGTCTGGTATAATTCTGATATGCCTGCCTTTATATGTTACTTACCTTTTTTCACTTACTGCTTTTAAAAATCTTTCTTTGTTTAGTGCATTTGATGTTTTTATTATTATGTGACGGGAAGAATTTCTTTTCTGGTCTAGTCTATTTGGAGTTCTGTAGGCTTCTTGTATGTTCATGGGCATCTCTTTCTTTAGCTTAGGGAAGTTTTCTTCTTCCATTTTGTTAGAGATATTTACTGACCCATTACATTGGGAGTCTTCACTCTTTTCTATACATATTATTCTTAGGTTTGGTCTTCTCATTGCATCCTGAATTTCCTGGATGTTTTGGGTTAGGAGCTTTTTGCTTTTTGCATTTTCTTTGACTGTTGTGTCAATGTTTTCTATTGTGTCTTCTGCCCCTGAGATTCTCTCTTCTATCTCTTGTATTCTGTTGGTGATGCTTGCATCTATGACTCCTGATTTCTTTCCTAGGTTTTGTATCTTCAGGGTTTTTTCTCTTTCTGAATTCCTTATTGTTCCTATTTCCACTTTTAGATTCTGGATGGTTTTGCTCATTTCCTTCATCTGTTTGATTGTGTTTTCCTGTAGTTCTTTAAGGGATTTTTGTGTTTCCTCTTTAAGAGCCCCAAGCTCTTTACCTGTGTTCTCCTATATTTCTTTGAGGGTGCTATTTATGACTTTCTTAAAGTCCTGTATCATCATCATAATAAGTGATTTTATATCTGAATCTTGCATTTCTGGTGTGACGGTGTGTACAGGACTGGCTATGGTGGGAGAATTGGGTTCTGATGATGCCATGTGACCTTGGTTTGTGTTGTTTATTTTCTTATCCTTGCCCCCTGCAATCTGGTTATCTCTAGGGCTACGTGCCCTTGTTAATGCTGACTGGAGTCAGTCCTTCCTGTGATCCTGGTTGTATCAGAACTCCTCAGAGTCAGGCAGGGTCTCTGTGACCCTGTGATTTTGGGATCCTGTGACCTTGGGCTTGTTAGAGCACCTGGGAGTACAGCAGCTTCCTCTGGGTGTTGTGGGACTGGCTATAGTGCTTCTGCTCAAGGTCCACTCAGGACACCAACCCAGAGGGACCAGAAGGAACTGGAACCACTCTGCTGGTGGAGTTCCTATGTGCCTGGTCCAGCAGGTCCCAGTTACTCCCAGTGTTGAGACAGATGTTGGGTCCCCCTCACCTCTGATCCTGAGAGTTTCAGAGCACCTGGGAGTGGAGCTTCCTCTGGGTGTTGTGGGACTGGCTGCAGAGCTTGTGCCCAAGGTCCACTCAGGACCCCAGCCCAGAGAGACCAGAAGGAACCAGAGCCACTCTGCTAGTGGAGTACCTCTGTGCCTGGTCCAGCAGGTCCCTGCTACTCCAGGTGTTGGGACAGATTTTGGGTCCCCCTCACCTCTGATCCTGAGAGTTTCAGAGCACCTGGGAGTGGAGCTTCCTCTGGGTGTTGTCCTGTATTTTCTTATGCTTGCCCCACCCCTGTTTGCCATCTGGTTATCTCTAGTGCTACCTGCTTTTGCTAAATCTGACTGGAGCCTGTCATTCCTGTGATCCAGATTGTGTCAGAACTCCTCAGAGTCAAGCTGTCTGTGTGATCCTGTGATTCTGGGATCCTGTGTCCCTGGGCTTAGTAGAGCATCTGGGAGTGGAGCTTCTTCTGAGTGTTTTGGGAATGACTGTGGAGTTTGCACCTCAGGGCACTGTCCAGCCCAGACAGACGGGAAAGAACCTGAGCCCCTGGGCTGGTAGAGTTCCTATGTGCCTGGTCCTGCTGGTCCCAGTTACTCCCGGTGTTGGGACAGATGTTGGGTCCTCCTCACCTCTGATTCTGGGAGTGGAGCTTCCTCTGGGTATTATTGAACTGACTGTAGAGCTTGTGCCCAAGGTCTGCTCAGGACACCAGCCTGTGATCCTGGGTGTTTCAGAGTGCCTGGGAGTGGAGTTTCCTCTGGGTGTTGTGGGACTGGCTGTGGAGCTTGCAGTGAAGGTCTGCTCAGGACACCAGCCCAGAGAGACTGGAAAGAACCAGAGCCATTGGCCTGGTGGAGTTCCTGTGTGCCTGGTTCTGCTGGTCCCAGTTACTCCTGGTGTTGAGACAGACCTTGGGTCCTTCTCACCCCTGATCCTGGGCATGAGTGAGAATTTCTTACAACTAGAGTAAAATAATAATAAAGACCTTGGTGTTGGAGAGATGTCTCAATGATTAAAATATTTGCTGCTCTTGCATAGGATTTGAATTTGGTTCCTGTTACTCACACAGGTTGACCTATAACCTTCTGTAATTCAAGCTCCAAGCAATCTAATATCCTATCTCTTCTGTCCCATGAAGTGAGCCCCATAAAAGTATACAACACCCCCTCACACATGTGCACATATGAGCATACACAGACACACACACACATATGCCTCATTCACAATCATAAAATAAATCTTGAAAATACAATACATACATTCATTGTAATTTTAAAAAAGATAAAACTTAGGCATATCCCCAGCTTCATTTTTAATGAGGATTCCTTATGGACTGTGTATGTATATTATTAAACATATCATGTCCTGTGAGCATATGCCCACTCTATCTATGTCACTGCTTGCCAAGCCAGCAATTCTCATAGATTTTCAAACTTGTTCATTGCTAGTATATTATAATGATCTGCAATGAGTAGCACTTAATATTATTGCTATATCTGGGTATTATTATTATGAGTTATGCTCACATAAGAAAGCAAACTTATTTGATAAATGTCTGTTTCAACCTCTCCACTAATATAATGTTCTTCATTTATCTCCCAGTCCTCAGGTCTCACTTTAGACAGACTAATATTGATATTCGTTGAGTGAGTAGTCCTGGTCGATTTCTCACATTCAGAAAATTTAATTCAATAACTACTAATGATTTTGCTCCGTGAAGATGGTACATCAAACTATGAGATAGTTTGAAAATCAGGCCTCCTACCAGTCAGTCACATTGTGAATGAAACGGTAAAGGTCTTGAGGGAAATTAAAAGTGGCACTCCAGTTAGCACACTAAAATTAGGAGGGCAATGCAAACGAAGGGCTCATATGTTGAAAAGTTTTATAAGTCTAAATAGAAGATTAAATCAATGACAAGTTTCTCTTAAATCCAAGATCATGGCTGAATCCAGAACAATACTCTAACTTAATGCTCTGGAGGCTGATGTAGGTGACAAAAACATTTGACTCCAGCAGATGTTGGTTTGTGAAACTTAAAGCAGTAAGCTGTCTCTATGACATAAAGGTTGTCAAGATAATTCCTGAAAGGAGCAGTGATAAAGACAAATTTTCAATGTAGGCAAAAAGTCCTTTATTGCCACCTATAACCTGGAGGGATCAAAACTTCAAAGACAAATTGTCTCTCTTTTATTTTTTTTAATGTTTAAAAATATTTTTAAAAAATTTTATTGGTTATTTTATTTATTTGCATTTCAAATGTTATCCCCTTCTGGAGGGGGTTTCCCATTCACACACCCCCATCCCATCCCTCCTCCCCCTTGCTTCTATGATGATGCTCCAGCACTCACCCGCCCACTCCCACCTCATCACCCTAGCATGTCCCTACACTGGGCATCGAGCCCTCCTAGTGTTGCAAACTGTCAATGTTTTAAGCGTTAATGTAGGTAATGACTTTTTAAGTTAAGCCAGTGCTCACTTACTATTCTCAAACATCTTAGGACCCTTTTTTTTGTTTTGTTTTGTTTTGTTTTTTTTTTTTTTTTGAGACCCTTAAAAATTGTGCTAAGGTTACTCTACTGTGAAGTATAAATGTAATAACAAAGCCTGGATGACAGCATATCTGTTTAAGGCATGGTTTCCTGAATATTTTAATCCTACTGTTGAGACTTACTGCTCAGAAAAAAAATATTCCTTTCGAAATTATTACTGCTCACAGACAATGTACCCAGTCCCATAAGAGCACAGATAGAGATGCATGGGATTAATGTGGTTGTCACGCTTGCAAACATAACATCTATACTATAGCCTACGGATCAAAATGGAATGTTGGCTTCAAGTCCTATTATTTAAGAAATATATTTTGTTCAGCTTTACCTGTTAGAACTAGTGATTCCTCTGATAGATTTTGGCACAGTGCATTGAAAGCTTTAAGAAAAGACATAATTCTTGATGTCGTTATCCACATTTGTGATTCCTGAGAAAAACTGAAGGTATCAACATTAAAAGGAGCTAGAAAAAAAGTTGAATTTATACTTCATAGATGAGGGCTAGTGGTTTATGACTTCTGGGGAAGCAGTCACTGCAGAAATGGTAGATAAAGCAAGAGAACAAAAATCAAACATGGAGGTATGAGATAGTGCAATCTTATATCAAACACATGTAAGATGATTTCTTATTAATGAACAAATAAATGACTTCCTCAGATGGAATCTACTCTTAAAACAATGATGTGAACACTATTGAGCTGACAACAAATAAATTAGAAGAACACCCACACTTAGCCATAAGTCTATGTTAGGATTTGAATGGATTTAATTAAACTTTGCAACATCATTTGGCCTGTCTAACAGCAATTTATGCTTCTGATAAATTTTCATGAAATACTGTCAGTATTATTATTTGATTTTCATTGTTGCTTTTCAATAAACGGTTTCTCCGTGTAGTTCTGGCTATCCTGGAACTTACTTTGTAGACTAGGTGGGTATCAAACATGGAGATTCTCCTGCTTCTGCCTGCATAGTGCTGGAATTAAAGATTTGCATCACAATAGCTGGCTATTGTTTTATTGCTATTATTATTATTTTAATCATCTAAAGTCACCCTAAATTTCAGTCTGCTATGTTAATAGTCATTGACCTTGAAACAAGCTGTCTCCAGCAAAGACTTGGGGAGATATCACACAAATAAAGACTCTTAGCAATAAGGTATCTTTAACTGAGGTAGATACATTTTTAGAACAAAATATTATTGCATAATAAATAATCAAGTTGTTCTACATACAGTTAAATCATGAACTTTATGCAAAAGTGTGCTGGGAGCTGGAAAAAGTTTTACACTAGATCAAGAGAACAGTACATACTTGCCTGTTGGCAAAGTTCAGTTTCATGTTTGAGAGAAATTGTTACAATAGCTTAGCTGATAAAATATAAAGAAAAAAGAGAGGTCAATATCTCCTAAGGAATGGCACTCAAGGTTGTCTTCTTGCTTATATAATGCCTGCGCGTGCGCGTGCGTGCGCGCGCGCGCGCACACACACACACACACACACACACACACACACACACAGTGAGAGTGAGAGTGAGAAAGGTGAGAGAACAAGAGTGAGAGAACATTGGCTGGAGGAAGGGTTGAGAATGTATTTTTTTAATCTGTGGTATTTTTAGTGTATTAGAAATGTGGAAATCTTTTTATTTTCCATAGATAGTGGCTATTCATACACACTGAGTTTTCTCTAATTTAAAAGTCCTAATAATGTTGGCTTATTATCAGTGCAAAGCATATCATAAATGATTTTGACTCACTCATTAAACAAATGAGAAATATATCTTTGTCCCTATGAGACAAATATTCAAATTCTTGAGTTTAAGGGGACCATATGTATTCAAATCACCACAGTCCTACCATTACCTTCATATAGCATGTAGAGTAGGTATACATGTCTCATTTTTAGAAAAGTCCTGGCCACAAAAGCTCTATATCTTACAGCTGGGATATATTTTCTGTTTGGAATGTGAATATGCTTACCAACTCTGAGCTGAATATTGGCTGTATACGAAATACTTGAAGGATGCCTCCTTAAGTAGTTCAAAAGAAAAGATTATGTAGCTTATAATTAATAGATTTTATTTCACATAATGAGCAATTGTTATAATACTGTGAACACTGATGTTGGCATTGTTTTTGTTTGTTTTGTTTTGTTTTGTTTTGTTGCTGAATGTATATTTCTCCAAAGTTGGAGACCCAAGACTGGCAGCAATTAGGTAACAAGGACCTCAGGTCTACAGCTTAAAGCAACTGTGTTCTGTCAACATACACATAAACTTGGAAGAACCACCTAAAATTCAGAAAGGAATGGAGTCTTGCCAGTAGCTTGATTGATTTCAGCCCTCTGAGATTCCCAAGAAAGAGATTTGGCTAAGCACTCCTTGGAATCAAGCCCAAGAAAACTCAAAAATAATAAATATGTTATTTTTAAGCGGCAGGGGTGTGAGTTTCACTAGTGACCTCTTTAAACTGTAGAGCAGACGCGCTCTGGATGTGTAGACCAGGTAGCATAAGTAGCCTACACATCACAGAGGTGCTTTTTTCTTCTTCTGCACACACACACACAAGCTCAACTGGAATGTAAGAATGGTAGAGGTAACTGGGAAACTCAGTTTGCTGTTAAATGTTACAACTAGAGTACATTTGATGTTCACGATTAGCATATCAAATGCTCAAAACTCCTTTAATAAGAACTGGGCATGTAGCTCAGTTAGAGAATGTTTGCTTATGCATGAAATGCTCTCTGCTTGATCCCCGCCATTAAGAAACTAACAAAATTAAAGAAATCCGAACACAAGCTAGGTATGGCAGCATAGGCCTGTAGTTCCTACTACTCAGGGGTACAGGAGAACCATGAATTCAAAAAATTATTATTAATGGGGGAATACTGTGCGTTCACGATCAGCCCTACCAACATGCTTATTATTGCCTCTGAAACCCAACCCAACCCAAGCCAACCAAATGAAACTATAGCAGACAATGAAACTTACTGTAAGAAGGATGCTTTTATGTAGGAATTAATATAATTAGTTAAAGCATATTCTCATTTTTTCAGTCTAAAGATTCATCTTCTGAGTTTTTTAGAGTCTTAATTGTGTCTTGAGACTTCTTTGGAGACTTTTCAAAGAAAATGATGAAAGTCAAGCTTAAATAGAAGATGCAAATTATACACTTTGTCAAAACACTATGAAATGTTAACAAATCAGGAGGTTGCTTTGTTCACTTACATATACCTCAAGATTATTATAAAACATGTAAAATTTATACGTATAGCACTAATTGTAATAATTTTAAAATGTGATATATACTACTAACATTTATGTGATTTACGACATTATTGATACTAATACTGTTGTTAAAATTTAATATATATGAAGATGTTACATGCACATTTATTTATATTTGATATGAAAAGAAGAAAAACTTTAATGCCATAAATATTTTCCTAAAACACATTGTTGTGTGTTTCCAGGTAAGTATAAATAATAGTAAACTTATTATTATACCAAATATTATTGTATTTTATTCCTTCATTCTCAAGTGCATGAATATACTTCCTATCACTGTGGCTGATTTATGAGAAAAATAAACTCAGTGAAAGAACATTTTATTTTGTCTCATGGTCTCAGAGGTTTCAGCACACAGTTACTTGACCTCATTGTTGAATGTCATGATGGGAACATATGGTAAAAGAAAGCCGATCCTTCCATAGATTTGGGAGGTCAGTGAAAGAGAAACAGAAAGCCCAAACTCTAAGATCCCCTTCACAGACAGACCTATACTATAGATCTCTTCAACTTAACCCTACTTCTTAAAGCTTCCCTTATGTCCTATAAGTTTTCCAGAGTGGAAACCAAGCTTTTAAATAGAAGTCTTTGTAAAAAATACAATACCCAAAGTGGGAGTGGGTGGGTTTGTGGGGGCAGGGGATTGGATAAGGGGTTTTCAGAAGGGAAACTAGGAAAGGGGAAAACATTTGAAATGTAAATAAGGAAAATATCTAAAAAAAAACATTTTTAAAAATGTAAAGGGGGACTGTGTACTCAGTTCAATGAATGGCTGTGAGCCTCTACATCTGTATTAGTCAGGTATTGTCAGAGCCTCTTAGGAGATAGCTATATGCTTGTCCTTCCTTCCGTCTCTGCTCCATAGTTAATCTCTACCACTCCTTCTGTGGGTGTTTGATTCCCCTTTTTAAGAGGGAATGAAATGTCCACCTTTTAGTCTTCCTTCTTCTAAAGTTTGTTGTGGTTTGTGGGTCGTTCTTCCTGTATTCCAAACTTCTGGGCTAATAACCAATCAAGGACTATATAGGGTGGGATTGAATGTACTGGCAGCAGGTATATAGTAGAGGATTGCAAATTCGATCATCAATAGGAGTAAAGGACCTCGGCCTTGTGAAGGTTTTGTGCCCCAGTGTAGGGGAATGCCAGGGCCAATAAGTGGGAGAGGGTGGGGTGACAGGCATTGGGAGGGGGGAGGCAAAAGGGGTTTGTTCTTGTTTTTGTTTGTTTGTTTGTTTTGGAGGGGAAATGGGAAAGGGAAAATGTACATGTAAATAAAGAAAATACCTAATAAAAAAAAATGTAAAGGGGAATCAAACACCCACAGAAGGAGTGGCAGAGATTCACTATGGAGTAGAGACTGAAGGAAGGACAAGCATATAGCTATCTCCTGAGAGTCTCTGACAATACCTGACTAATACAGATGTAGAGGCTCACAGCCATTCATTGAACTGAGTATACTGTCCCCAATGAAGGAGTTAGAGAATGGTTCTATGGAGCTGAAGGGTTTGCAGCCCCTTAGGACGAACAACAATTACTAACTAGTACCCTCAGAGCTCCCAGAGACCCAACCACCAATCAAGGACTATACAGGGTGGGACTGAATGTTCTGGCAGCATGTGTACAGTAGAGGATTGCAAATTCGATCATCAATAAGAGGAAAGGACCTCGGCCTTGTGAACGTTTTGTGTCCCAATGTAGGGGAATGCCAGGGCCAATAAGTGGGAGAGGGTGGGGTGACAGGCATGGGGAAGGGGGAGGCAAAAGGGGTTTGTTCTTGTTGTTTTTGTTTGTTTGTTTGTTTTTTGGAGGGGAACCTGGGAAAGGGAAAATTTACATGTAAATAAAGAAAATATCTAATAAAAAATGTAGCTAATAAAAGCATACATCTTTATATACATAATTTAATTTTCTTACATTTTCCTATGACCTAGAACTCAGAAGGATAGAATCAAAGTACTAAATGCAAAAATAATTCATATTTTCAGACTTTAAATGACATACAAGATTATGGAGTGAATACAGCACATCCTTCACAGAAAATAAAGTTAAGGCATATTGCTAAGTACTATATGATCTTTCCAATAATAATTTCATATTGCATTTTTCAAAAATATGATTCTTTTGAATGATAATTTCTCACATAGGATTTCTTAGGAAAATTCAAATTATTTTTCCTCTATTAATTATTGCTTAAGAAATACTTGATATTTTTCCACTAAAAAAAATTCTAGTTTGAACAGAGAAAGGCTTTGCCAATATCCATGGGTCTGAGGAATGGTTCTCGTCAATAATCCTCATTCACACAGTACTTCATCCACCCCTTACACATTCTTGCCAGGTTCCCTGTGCTCCACATAGGGGAATGGTTTAAATTATGCATGGTAGAAAAACAATGTTTATATAGATAGATCGATGAGTCTAAAATAACCCAATAGAAGGATAGGAGTAACACAATTTATATTAATAAAATTAATTAATATGCTGAAGGAATTTGATGATTGATATAGTTGAAAAATTAATTGAATAAAAACATTTATACATATAAGCTAGCTAAGTGAAATGACTGGTAACTGATTTTATAGCAGGTTATAAGCAAAGATGATTACAGAAGTACTGTGGTTCTTAGATAATTTTGTTCTTCCATGAAGTTGAAGTTGTTTTTGTTATGTATTGTGGTCAGAGTAACACAGAGATAACTAATAAGAATAGGAATTTATTGTAAGATGTGAATATAGCTCATGGACAACTTCTTTTGGGAATTTTGTAGGTTCAGTGTTGTATATAATCAATATGTGACCCTGAATTATGGATTTTAGATCATAAAATGTTATTGTACTGTTAATTTCCTGTATTGTCAAGGGAAACATTACATTCAAACATTGCCAAAATATATTTATATATATTGTGCTTTTTTTGTTTCAAAATACTTGAGTAATTATAACTATACATAACGAGAGAAGTCCTTTTGTATTTTATCAAATATAAATTTCACACAGGTGTGAAGTTAGAGCACACAGCAGGAGGTTTTAACTACTTTTGCATAATAAATTATTTTAGTTCCTTAGAAAATACTTTAATGTTCAGCATTTTTAAACAAATGACCTAAAAAACATGTTCATGAAACTATTATGAGATTAATTAATTTGCATATTTAGAAAAAACATAATGCCTGGCTATTTCTGTTCCTTATGTGGGTCCATAAGACTGTCTCCTTTGGTATAATTGTCAACTATATTAAAAATTCTGCTAAAAGATTATGATTTTCATGATCATTACTACCATCACTATCATCAAAAAAAGATTAATGTCCAGTACTAGAGTCTATTACATTTAAATGAATCAAGTTCAAATGTTATCTTGAAGTTGGAGAAAATTGACCTTCCAGTATCTTACTCTTGTTGAATGTAATTTACAAAAAAAAAAAAAAAAAAAATTACGACTACTAACATAAAATGCAATTAGGTAGGAAAAAATGTTCTCTGAGAATACTGCATAGGCATCTCCACCATTGTTTTTAGTAATGATATTCATATAATAAACTACTTTTGATTTAGAAATATACCTTGAAGCAGTTAGTAATCATTATGCATGTGTTTGGAATTTACTTTGTTGTTATTTTACTCAAAATGATTAAAATAAATATCTATCAAGATTTTTGTTATACAATTTCTTTCTTAAAATTATTTTAGAAAAATTATAATCACGAATGATTTATCAAAATTAATAAGTGCATTAAGATGGTTCTTTTTCTAATGGAAATTAATGTTTAAATAATTATATTTATAATAAGTAGTTGTTTAATATAATTGTATAAGAATGACTTGGTATCAACTTTTTATTTTTTCTAGTTTATTATCAATACTGAATTATCAATCACTGTTACTTAAATTCACTTATTGCCTCTTTAAAGCTGTATTTTTCAGGGCTGGCAAGATGGCTCAGCAGGTAAGAGCACTGACTATTCTTCCAAAGGTCCTGAGTGCAAATCCTAGCAACCACATGGTGGCTCACAACTATTTGTAATGAGATCTGATGCCTTCTTCTGGCACATCTGAAGACAGCAACAGTGTGCTTATGTATAACAATAAATAAATCTTTGGGCCAGAGCAAGTAGGTGTCCTAAAAATTCAATTCCCAACAACCACATGAAGGCTCACAACCATCTGTACAGCTACAGTGTACTCACATACATTAAATAATAAATAAATAAATAAATAAATAAATAAATAAATAAATAAATAAATAGAAAAGTAACTTAAAAAAGTTACAATTTTCTAAGTTTTGGCATATATCTGGAATAAATAATTTCAAATTAAAGAAAAATAGTTAATATAATAAAACTTTTCTACTTAATGATTGATTGATTTCATTTTCAGAATTTGTACCAATTTAAGTGTTTAAAAGTTCAGGAATATGCACCATAAAATATAAGCTGATGACCTGAAAATTCATTGAAGAAATCTGGTTTTTCTTTATTAAAAACTATTGCTTAGAAATAAAATTCTGGGCCTGTTTAGTTTGTGCATTTAAGCTATATACTGTAATTTACATTTGCCATCTTATTTTACATATTTGTGGAGTTTTATCATGAAAGAAAGTTTGGTGAGGAGATATTACAATGTGTTCCTTCTGGTCAAATGTTTCTAGTGCTTTCTCCTTTGTCATTTTCAGCCATATTTAGATCTAATCTCAACCTGCATTTGTTCATAAAGAGACATCCTTTGGAACAATATGTAAGTCATGTGATTAAGTGTCCTTTGTCATGCATGAAATATAAAATTTGTTGGCATGTTTTCTATTTATCTTGTGCAATTTAATTAGTTAATTATTAAATTTGTTTAGTTTATCTTGTGCAATTTAATTAGTTAATTATTAAATTTATTTAGTTTATTTATTATTTTGGAACTGTAAGGCTAAACCACAAAATTTCAGTGACATATAACAGAGTGGAATCATCTCCTGGATCAAAGAGATGGCTGTATGCCACGAACACACTTTGATATAAATATATATGAACCTCTTTGTATCCTTAGTTAGAAATTGTTAAATCACAGTATATTAACAAGGTACACTGGTTTTATTAGTATCGGAGGTCTCAATAATGCAGCATTCCTTGATAGACAGCTGAACCAAAGGTAGTATTTTACTCCACTCTTAATTACTATTAGTAACCTCAGATCCCACAGTAAATATAAATGGTCAAACAAAATTCCCAGTGCCAGGAATGGTTAGTCACTGGGGTCCCATAGACCCTCAGATATTATAAATTATCTCATTTTCTGTTTATTACTCTCTAGATCTTGCTGGTAAGAACTTATTCCTGAAGAAGATCCATGCTTGAGTCAAGGAACATGGAGAAGTGATGGCAGTAAGTTACCTGGATACACTGCCCAGTGCTTACTACCATCCTAGCTTCCTTTTACAGTGCTGGAATGCGCTATACACACTGCTAGATGAGAAAAAATAATCATCAAGGATGCCAAGTATGCATTCTGAAAACTACAGTATTGGCTTAACCAGCAAAATGTCCCCACTATTTCAGAAGTGTTGCAAATGGTATGAGAGTAACCAACCATTTTCTGATCTGATTTAGAACTCACCTGCCAAACTTGACAGAGTTATTTAGGTCTTATAACAAGTTACCTTTTAAATCTAAGCAACCTAATTATAAAGAAAAAGATATTGGTTAACCATTGTCTTATATTGAGCCTTCAAAAGGAAATACATAGAAATAATGATTTAAAAAAATCATTTGGGAAGGAGCATGTATTGTGAATTGCTTAGGGCAACCATCCATTAGTCAGGGGATGGAGGAGGAAAACATATCAAAATGAAAGAAGTAGGATCAAGATCTGCATGCTTCAAATGAATAAATGCCATGCACAAAGCTGATGATATCAATTATTTTTCAGGCCCACGTTCTAGTATTTTGCACAGCACAAATATATATTTACCATAAGTAGAGTACAAATAGATGAAAGGACTCTGTCAACTGAAGCTAGTTAAATTAATGAGTTTTTTGGTGGGTTTTATGGCATGGGTAATCTATGCATAGATGCAAATCTAAAAAGTCTAACCTCCAGTCCTTTTTTAATTTTGACTTCGTATTTTATAGATTTTTCAAGTTTACAGATAGTTAAGGCAGTTGAGAGTGGTAACTGGAATCTCAGGGTAGTGTCTCGACCTTTACTCCTCTACTACAAGAGGTTTTATTAATCTCATAATGCTTAACCTCATTGACTGCTATATCATTTTATTTCATTGCCATGGCTCTGGACCGTGGCAGCTTTTGGCTCTCTTTCCCAGTATGTTTCATGATAGCAATGGTCAACTCAAGCATAGAGCAAAAGGCTCTATTGCAGACAATTGTTGACCACTCGGTAAAGTCACAATTAATTTTTATATATGTATGCTCTGACATAAGATTGATGAAACATAAATAGTTCAGTTCAGCTGTTCTAAGGGTATCCAAGATTTTAGTGAAATTAAATGCAGAAAGAAGATATGGAAATAACAAATGTAAAGTCCAGTTTTACTGACATTAATTCAGAGCCAGGAAACATTTCCCTTACACATGGTCATACAGGGAAGTTCCTCGGACACTCAGGTGTAAGAGTGGAAAACAGATACAAGTTTCTCTGAGAAAGAATATCACAGCCAGGTAGTAATTGGTGAGCCTGAATAATGTTATATGAGTTTGGAATACAGTTGCTGTCAGTTCTCAGACATCTCTTTAGACAGACTAGAGTAGAACAACAGTACCCACCACCCACACCCAGGGTAGTGGAGAGGCCTACTGCATAGGACAGACACATTCCTAAGGTTTCCCCAGGAACTAAAGCATGGATGTTCTTGATGGGAAAATGATTAAGGATAGTAGAAAGCAGAAAGGAAGCCTAACCGGAAGAACCATAGGAAACAGCTGAACTGAGGAGGACAAATAGGAGACCATAGTGGGGGAGGATCCTGGCCAAAGAGAACAAAGTACAGTAATACATAATGAAAACGCATTGACTTGAATGCTAAGTTAAAATTAATTTAAAATATACTGATAATGCATGAAAACACCACAAACACATTTTGCTTACTTTATTAGATGGTGTCTCTACAATAATATCACCTGGTAAGCATTTGTTTATTTATAAGAAATTCTCTTATCATGAACATTTTTCATTGAAATGAACTAAAAAAATCACCTCTGGAAGCTCATCCTATAGGGCCTTCCTTGCTTCCTGCACCAACTCCCAAAAGATACTCAGTTCTTCAAATACACTCTCATTGTTAGTAGCTTATATGCAATTTCTTCCTCTTTGTAAAAGTTACAGCTCACAGAATGACTTATGCCTAGAAAACATTTTTACAACAATTATTTCCTTAATTCATATGCCTCTCAAATATACTCTTCACATACCTAGCAAAATAACATCACTTTAATTTTCTTATTTAAAACTCTTAAAGTACATTTATTATCTCCATTATTTACCTGCATTTAATTGCTCAAGAATTCAACAATTTCAACAAGTCAATATTTCACCATTCCTATTTATTTTAATCATAATGCTTTTATTATGGCCGAGTAATTATGAGTTATGACTGCCTGCATTCTGACAAAGGGTGTTTAACATTTCAAAAAATGATTTTTAGGTTAACACAAAATAATAAATGTCAAATATTTCTTAGTATTATGTAAATAAGATCATGTTAAAATGTGATTCTTTAAATAAAGGTGATTCGCATAATCATAACCTTCTGTTAATAGATGTCTTCTATATACAGATATTATGGGATTGTGGTTGAAGCATCAAGTAGTACAGTGAAGGACTTTAGTGTTCACAAAAAGCAGTGTGAACATTTATGAAAATCACTAAAATTCACATTTCTGCAACTCTGAAAATTATAATTTTTCATGAATCAGAAGAGTATTTATCAAACAGACAAACAAAAGATGCTCAGGAAAATCGATGAGTTTTATGACATTGTAATATCTTATTTCTTTCTCCTATTGAATTCTTCAGTAGCTTCTAAACCAAAACATTTTTTTGAGATTATAATTTAATGATGTCATTTCCTCTTTCTTTTTCTTCCCTCCGAGTCTTTCCATGTACTCCCTTGTTCTCTGTCAATTCATGGCCTGTAGTGCTTTAATTTTTATCTAAATAGTTGATAGATGAATAGATGATAGGTAGATTGATGAAAGATCACTAATAGATGATATAGATAGGTAAATAGATAGATAATAGACAAATATTCCTAAATAAACAATTACATCCTGCTCAGGCCTCAAATCATTTGTATGTCTATGATTTAGAGATGCTGTTTTAGTGTTATATAAGCAATTCGTATGCTCCTCTCCAGGTAAAATTACTTCTTCTGCTCTTAGCATTTCTTAGTTACTAGTAGATCATTGTGTAAGACAGAGGCCCCTTGAACTGTTCCCATATACATTAAAATGCCTATTGGCATTACTCCTGTTTAGTTCATATGTTAAGGAGTCATGTTGATAAAATTTGATGGGTGTGCCCGGAAGCAAAACAGGGATTTCAGCAAGGAGGAAGAGGTCTTAAGGGGATTGGAACTAGTAGAACACACACACACACACACACACACACACACACACACACACACACAATATAAAAATAGAACAGTTGGAGTAAACTTTAATCAGGAATCAGTGTCAATAAAAGAGGGTGTGGGAGAGATTTAACAAAGATAAGGATTCATAAAGCAAACACTTGGGAACCTATGACTTTATAAACAAATAGAAAACATAATTTACAAAACACGTTTTTATGGCACTACCAAGCATGAAGATAATGCCAATCCTACAAGCTATTGATTGCTAAATGAAAGCAAGTAAGCAAACAAATACACACAAATATAAACCACAAGGCATCTCCCTAGAGTTGTCTAACAAAAGAGACTTCCACACTATATAAGATATAACCAAATATTGGCAGTTCCATGTTCGTTTCTCTTCCCTGCGTGTCTGGACACTGGCCATACACCAGCTCAGGGAGGACTGGGCAGAGTCTGGAATGGATTGACTGCACAGTATTCGTTTTCTCTCCTTGGTGTCAGACATCAATGCACACCAGGCCAGGTGCAGTGAAGCAGGTCCAGGACAGACAGCTGTGGTTCCAGGTCTACTGTTTCTCCCTCTCAGCCGCTGACACTGGGATGGAAGGATGAGGCTGAGTCTGAAAAGAGCAGGATCCCAGCTGGAGCAAGTGAAACTGTTCTCTGAATGATCTTAGCTTACGTATATCCTTTATTCAGGTTGGATTTGAACACATACATTTTATTGGGGTGAACCTAGGCTTATATAGTTTTTGAGGAGGTGGTTAAGAATATCGAGGGTGGAAAAAGGTCAGTGGCTGAAAGCTAAGGCACTGAGATGCCTTATTAGCATGGGGAAAGCCTTCCAGATGCTGGGCTACATGACTGACTACTTGTGAACACCTAGTAGTCGGGGATTGCCAGGTTCGAACTTCGAGGCAGGCACAAGAACTGGAAAGGAGCTAGTTCTACTCCTGCCAGTCTCAGGATGAGATTTTAAAACTCAAGCTTTGAGAATTGTGGGGTTTGAACCTACTCCACCTCAACAGTTCTATGCTAGTTCCTCTGGTGGCATGATCCATGTGCCACATGTCCTACACCTGATTGCCCATTACAACTGGACAGTAAGGCATTTTTGCTGGAGATGCTCCATACTTGGTTTAACAAACACAAAGAAATAATTTTGAAGTAGATCTAGAAGTTCCCTTCATGTTGCATAGCTTTCATAATACCAGAAATTATTATGCAGGCAGTTCACTATGCAGGCAGTTCAGGTGAGCATCACCACTGAATTTTGCACATTACAGTAACAATTTGACAGGCAATATGTGCCTACTCGTATAATAGTGGCACAGTGTCATGAGGGTAACCAGATGCTTTCTACTGAGGATGGCATCTAAGGAGGGATTTGATTCACGAAACTGTAGACCTGGCTGAATGACCAGGATAGTTTATCAGCCCTAGGAGTAAACTTAGTACTTTTGTGTGTATTTGTAAACTGCCTCTGAAATATTTATTCTATACACATAGACTAGTACTATTCTCAACCTTGATTTTAAAAACAAAGCTTCTCTTTGCATGAAAAGATGGTTATATAGAGAATTATAGCTTGTCAACATGTTGAAAACAGACAATGTTTGAATAATCAGCTGTAAAAGAATATATCATTCTATATAAGGCTCAATAAATACCATAGAATGAGAGACAAGAAAAATGTAAGACAACATGAGGAAGGGCTACACAATATTGTGTTGAAGAGATTACAAAACAATGACACTCTTGAATTTATATTTGTTATCACTGGCTGCTAAGACTTGCACAAGCCTTAGCCCAAAACATCCAGCCATAGATGGGAAAGGGGATTATATAATTGATCCCACCCAGGAGACTTCAGTCAAGAGATGATGGAAGAGAGGAAGTCATTGTCTGCACTGAGATAGCCATTTTGCTTAACATCGGTACCCATGTGGATGTCTCTGGATAAAGTTGGTGGATCACAAAATAAAACCCCAACAAAGAGACATGAAATTGAAACAGGAATTTGGAGGTAGGTGGGTAAAATTGTGGGGTTGGGAAGAGTTTAAAAGGAAGTAGAGATTAATGTTACTAGAAAGTATTGTTTACATACTTGAAGTTGTCTGACTGGATTATTATGAAAAAACAAAGCTACAACCAACCAACCAAAGAAACCAAAACTCTACCACTTTTTTGCCTATATTAGTAACAAATGAGTTAGCAATATATTTAGGAACAGATATAGAAAGAAAATGAAGAGATCTTACTTTTTATTCTGCATGTTTTGACTTCACCCCCACTATCATTACAGTACTTAATATGCCTTCTAAAATATCTTATCAAGATTCCCATCTGTCTTTCAAGCCTCCTCTACATGGAAGTCCTAATTACACTAGTGTATGAACACCTTCATAACTTCTTGGTTTTTGAAGGGAGAGAGGATGGTACTGTCTAACTTGTCACTGGACAGCTATTTACCGCATTCACCATTTCCAGGACCACTGTCTCAGTCCTGCTTTAAGAACCTGATGATTACAATTGCTATTGCTAAACCTTCCTGAAACCCAGTGTATCGGTTTTGTTGCATCACTCTAAACAAAATATCTAGCATCCTATCTGAAGGGAGGAAGGATGCTTTCTGCCTTACCTTTAATTTGTATCAATTCATCATGGTGGAAAGAGCATGGCAGAGCGGAGAAATTCAGAGAGCAGGGATTGAATAGAGAGAAGGGCTAAGACCAGAGATAGCCCCCAAGGACATGACCCATATGATCATGTTACAGCCCTCATGAACTAATTATTTCTGAAAATGCCCACAGGGACATCCAGAGTTATGGTTTGCTGATATCCTAGATGCTTCTTAATCTAATCAACTTGGTAAATATGATTAGTCATTTCACTCCACAGCTTGAGTTTTGCAAGATACCCACAAGTCCTAAACTCATAACGTTTATAGTTTGGCTTCTTTTCTAAGTAAAGTTCAGATGATTTATTTACTCTCCCTTCAGCAAGGTTGTTACCATCTTGTATTCTCCCTGAGTATGTATATTGGAATTGTGGTATATTTAAATACTTTTGTTTAATTTTATTACTGTGAATCATTAAGAACTATTAGAAATAAATATTCCCATTTCATTACTTGAATATTTCAAGACAATTGCCTATTTGGATTGTATTTTCTGGTTTAGTTCCATAAAATTTACATTTCAAAATGGGTATTCTGCTTTGTAAATAGGCTGACATTAACATACAGCACGAAGTCCTGTGCTGGTACAGGCTGTGTTTGTTGTTTATCAGTTCTACTGACTTTTTCCAGGTAATTTGGTTAAAGATGAGTTCTGGGATTGCAACAGAACAGGGTGGAGATAGTGTGCTGGCATTCTCTAACTCATTCTGCAGATATTGATATAAAATGAGTTGTTGAATGTTGTAATCTCCACTGTACAGCCACTATTGATCTTTCTCACCGAGTCAATATGTTCTTTTTTTAAGCTCAAGTAACTTAGACAATTGAGGAAGACAACAGATTTCAGAGCCAAATTCTATACTTTGGTCTGCTAACTTCGCTCAAAAAAAGCAATACTTAAGCTCTTCTCTCTCTTTGTTGAACTATAAAGATAAAATAAGAGAATTCTTTTGCCAGAATCATGTGACACAGTTATTATTTGATGTTCTGTAGTCTGCCTTAACTCTGGTATTTAGGCAACAACTAAAAGATTATTAATACTCCTAAGGACCCTGAGATAATCTACTAAGTGAGGAGATGCCACTGTCATGACTCTGTCATCTACTGACATCCAGTAGAGGCAAAGTTTGTAATTTCTCTAGCTTTAACTTAATTTTACCATCTTTAACATGTGAACTAAAAGGTCTTGAGGCATGGTTAATCAAAGGTTAAGAGAACTGTTATGAATTTTAGCAGACCCAAGTGGAGAACACAATAACACACTCTTCTCTACCCTCTACAGAAATACACAGGCACACACACAGCATACACTAGAAAAGACATACAAATACACATAAATAAAAGTGAATCCTAAAGAAACTAAAAAACATGAAAATTAATAGTACTCTTACCAGAGTGATGATGAGGACTTATGTAATAGCAGAAAGATTGCAAATTAAGATGCTCTAACTTTCTTTCTTGCGGCCTACTTGCATATACTATTGTTTTAGTTTGCTTTCTGTTGCTGTGATAAAACACTATGGGGGAAAAAAAGAAATTTGAGGAGGAAAAAGTTTATTTTGCTCAGTTTGCAGCACACCATTAAAGAATCAATGGAAGGGACTGAAGCTGGACCATAGAGGAATGCTGCTTCTTGTCTTTTTCTCAACATCTTGCTCACCCTGCTTCCTTATGAAATTCAAGATCATCTGCCCACCACTGCTCTTTGAGGACTGGACATCTCACATAATTGTTAAGCAAGGACATGGCCCTTCAATCATGAGACAGTTCCTGGATTGACTTTTCCTCTTACTAGATGATTCCACCTTGTATCAAATAAACTTAAACAAAGCAAATGAACAAACAAAACAATAACCAGCACATAGAAACATTAATCAGTGTTCTTCAGATAAAATCTAGAACCCAGATAATAAAATAGTATGCATAGGATATACCAGAAAGCAATCACATCAAATGTGTAGCTTAGAAATGTGTAGCTTAGAAATGTTTGTGTACAACTTCACTAGTCTTAGTTTTCAATAGCTATGACAAACCACAATGGCCAAGGCACCTAATAAAAGAAACCATTTAATTTAGGGTTCACAGTTCAAAAGGGTTAGAGTCCATGACTGCCATGGCAGGGAGCAGGGAAGCAAATAGGCAGGTAAGATGCTGAATTAATAGATGAGAGCTTCATCTTGGTCCACTAGGTAGAGAGAGCTACCTGGGAATAAAATGGCCTATTGAAACCTCAAAGTTACCCTGCAGTGATACATCTCTTTCAATAAGGACACACCTACTAATCCTTTTCCAAGTTCTCCACCAACCGGAGACCAAGCATTCAAACATGAGCCTAGAGGGAGCACTTTCAGTCAAATTCCCATGACACTAAAGACAGAGTATAGCTTCTGCATTCTTCTTGAGGATAAATGTCTTTGTTTTGTTTTATACAAATAAAGAGAGAAGGAATGTGTTTGGTGGATGTGCAGTCAGGTGCGGGGGGAAAGGGGTACCTCTGTGGGCCCATGGAAAGGCCATCTCTTCCACCAGGGATCAGCCACAGGAAAATGTAGTATAGACTAGAGTTTATTCAGGGCATAGAGATGGGAGTTGAGAGGGTAGTAGAGATAGAGAAAGGGAGAGAAAGTAGAAGAGTAGAGAATGGCCATAGTAGAGAATGGCCATAGTAGAGAATGGCCATAAACATGTGGAGAGAGGGGAAACAGGTTAAAGCAGCAGGAGCAGAAGAATAAGAGAGAGAGAGAGGAGGGGGCAAGCAGCCTCTTTTATAGTGAGCCAGGTACACCTGGCTGTTGCCAGGTAACAGTAGGGCAGAGTCTAGACAAAATGCCAACAGTCTTTGTATCACAAATTTAATAACCTCTCTTCTGTGACTCTTAAATCACTTAGTCAGTGAGATAGAAGAAAGTTAATAATTGGACATTTCTCTGAACCTCAGACAATATAGAGGTAGAATCTAAAGGCTCTAACAGAGCTTCTAATGCCAGTTCTTCTCACTATCAATATTGGGAGAATGAGTTATCTTTATAACTTAAACTTTTTTCCCCACAAAGAATTTATTTTTGTGTTTTTTCTTGCTGTTGCATAAGGATTGGGTTTCTAGTAAGTCTATCTCTGTCACCTGAAGGAGTGGATAAATATTAGATGTGAATATGATCCTGAATATTTGTGTAAGTTCTTCCTGTAGCTTCTTAGTCTCTAGCATTTTTATGTTTTTCCTAGAATGGGTTTACATTATGCCACCCAACATTAGTAACCCTGACATTTAGCTTTTCTCCTATACCATCTGACCCTCAGAGACGATGCAACTTTTTTCTCCACAAGTCCCTATGGACTAGAGAAATATGTATCTTAGAGGCATATACTTCAACGATCTACTCTAAAGTCCCAGGATCTCAGAATATAATGTTAGAATCAGAATTCAGAAAATTCTTTCCTTATTTAGTTTTAATGCAAGGAAAATGCGATTTATTCTTCAACATTTTTTTTCCTTAAGGTAGAAAAACCGTATAAACATTTAATGCACCAACTTTTCTAGATGGATCTCTGGGCACTGTTTTCTACCATGTTGGTCTTGGCTAACGTCACTTCTAGTCTGTGGTGGCTGCATAGAACAAGGGCTGCTGTCTAGAATAGTATAAATATTAGAGAAGAGATCATTTATATCAGAGCTTACTAGTGGAATCCATCTCCTAAATTGGGCGATTCTGACAAAGCTGATGAAGGTAGTTGTCTCATATAACATGCAAAGCTCACACAAGAGAATCAAGGGAAATAAAGAAATAAATGAATATGTTCTAAACAAAAGAGCAGCCCAAACAAATCTCCAGAAGCAGACTCAAATAAAACGGTGATTCCCAACAAAGATGTCAAAAGAACAGGAAGTCTCTAAGGTCTGAAGAGCAATTCATGAAAACAATAAAAATTTCAACAAAGAGACAGAAAAAAAATTACAACTTGACAAGGCAGAAATCATACAGTTAAGGGACAAAATAATGAAAAAAAAACCTCAATAGAATGTTACAAAAGCAGAATAAATCACATCTGTTTAATCAGTTTGATATTCCATAAAGAATCAACTTTTGTAATTGGCAAAGAAAAGGAATAATAAATATGCAGTGCTCAAAAGTGAGTTCAAATTCAGATATGTAATACACTTGGCATATTTCAGGAAGGGTTCATCTGTGTTGCATCAAGAAACTTCAATGTAGCCTTGGTTTGAAAACATAAGACATGACTTCATGCTACACAGAACAACTAAATGCTATCTGAAATGACTCTGCTCAAATCTAAAATTATTTGGTTTTGTTGTATTGTTGTTTTAATTATCACTGTTTCATACACTTATAAAGTCTCTGTTTTTATAGAAATGTAATGGATTAACTAAGAAAATAAAAACTTTCAGAAATCTATCATCACAGGATGTCATTCTCCAGCACATAAGAGCATATCTTAGCAATTTATTCTATTATATTGATTCATTTTAAAAGTTACTCTTTGATGGACTAACTTGAGTTTCATTAAGAAAAATTTCAATGAATTTTAGCTTGGGTTTAAGACAAGATTCCAGAAATAGCTATAAATATACTTTTGCCATTACACATTATGTATTTTAAAAACTGGTATTATCTATATTGATAACTATAAGATCAAAATGAAAACATTACCCCAAAGTATCAAATGTTCTACCAAGATGTAATATAAAAATGAATAAATGCATTCTTCTTGTATCATTAATATGAACTTTTGTTTACGCACTCAGCCTAGCTAATAACCTAGACCTGGGGAAGTTGTAGTCCCTCAGACGTTTTTCTGTTGGCTAACTGCTTTCTAAATATCTGTGCTTACAACAACAAGCAAAAGTAACTCCTATGCATATCAAAAAGTCCTGTTTCTTGCAGAGTGCTGAGGAACATGAGGTGTGACTGGAGCTCCCAGCTTATAGGTAACTACAGTTACCACATATATACATACAAACCATAGAATTCATTTCATACAGTAGAGAAGTTAGTCAGAGGTAGTGTGAGATGAAGAATAAGATTAAGCACCATTCATTATATACAAACTCAAAAATAGTAATGACATTTTATTAAAGTATTGTCACCATGGTGGTAGGCAAATCAGTTGTAATCCTTTCTATAAGAGACAGGGGCTGGAGAGGCTGTTCAACTATAAAAAGCCTGTACTGCAGAAGAGATAGAGTGAGTGTCCAAGTATCTACGTCAGGAGGAACACATTGCCTTTAATTCTAGGTCTCGTTATCCATTAATTATGGTTTCTGAATGAATCACACGAATATTCCTCCACCAACATATGTATGTATATACATACATATATATTCAAACCAAAAAAGTAAATATTTTAAAAGAGAAACAAAAGATAAAACTATTAAAAGTAAATAATTGATATCAAATATTCAATTGACAGATATTCATGTCTTTACATTTTTTTGATATTGGAAATTTTAACTAAATTAGCATAGTAAAGAGTAGTATAAACATTCCTTTCTTATCTTTAATTGTTTTTTAAGATCAGTCAGTGATCACAAATTAAGACACATCAGAGCTTTTTTGCTTGGATCTAAGACAGCAAAGATTTTTCCAGTTTTTTATTATAGTCATATAACCAGCTATAAATTCAAGTTGAAAAATCAGTCTTTAATAGGTTTTGAGGTAGCCTTCCCATCTTTGTGAAAATCCAATATTTTTAGGTACATGAAACTACATATTTAGAAAAAGAAAGTAATGCTAACATGATGATATTCCTTTATTACAAGACTTTTTTTCTTTTTTCTTAGATATTTTCTTTATTTATATGTCATATGATATCTCCTTTCCCAATTTCCCCTCTGAAAAAAATTAAAAAATAAAGTTAAATTAAAAACAAACAAACAAAAAAACCCTGTTACAAGACATCTTTTTAAAAATCAAGATTGTCCATCAAAAATATTATATCAGCTATTGGTATTCTGAATTCTGATATATGAATGAAATTATGGTTTATAGGGAAAGTAATGACACATTTGATTAGCAATTAGTAAGATAGTTGATATTAACCATTTGTATCATTTTAAAAATAAGCTGTTAGGTCTGTCCCTTCTCCTTTCTTAATCTCAACAAAGATTATCCCATTTCAGAAATGTTTTTTTCAGAACTCTTCTATTACTCCATCATTATATCCTATCCTTGAGAAATCCCTGTGTTCTTATTGGCATCTGTATAAGAGAATCCAGAACCCCTAGCTGTGTTCTGCCAAAGCAGACCATGGAGAAATTATCTAGTCTTATTATTCTTGTTTCTCTTTTCCAGATTGGGGCATCTGGCATATCTCTGAACAAAAGCTTGCTTTGTCAATATAACCAATTTTTAGTTAATGCTTTCTATTTTGAAAATCCTGAACCTTATCCCCTGAGGCCAGACATCTAGTTCTTTCTAGTTTCAGGACTTCTATTTGAATATTACTTCATTCAGAGCCTCTGTAAACATAAAACTCAAAGCAATACCTCTGAGAACAAACTTTGATGTTTATTGAATTTAGTTGTTTTTTTTTATTTCAATTAAACATCACAGGAAATAAAATGAAAATTAAACAGATTGAATACTCCAAACAAGAAGCATCTATAGAGGAAATAATCAGCGTAATGAATGCATAGGTTAAGGTTTGAGAGAAAATGTTTGGAGATTACATATCTGACAAAAATTAGCAGTGACCATGTATGAATATATTAACTAAACTCATTTAATTCATTAAAAATATGTACAATGAACCTAATAGAGATTTTCTTTAAAAGATAATTTGTCAATAAATAAAATAAATATTTATTATACCTACATAAATATTTATGCGATTTTTTTGTACATAAGGAAGAAGACCCAGAGAATGAAAACATGACAGAAGACTAAAGGTGCTGATGATTATATTTAGAAGTCAAAATGATCCTTGTAGCTATGACTAAATCAAAAGCTCTGAAATAAAAATATTTTTGATTATGAAGGTGGGTATAATACAACCAAAGGATATTTACATGAGAAAGAATAAGGAAAAATAATTCCTAGTGGGTTAAAATGTTTTAGATACTGCTGCTTTTAAGCATAGAAATAGCTAGAAAAGCTGGAAAAGTCTAATGGACCATCTTTTCACTTGTGGGAAATTGGTCTACCTAGTATCTTTAGTATATGTATCACATATATTTTATGATTTTACTTTTCAGGAAATTTCAGCAATAAATGTTATCAGAATTAAATTGATAATAGTCTAACAAAGTAAATCAGTTTTCTAATGTATTAAAAGGATTGATTGATGTGGTGGTTTGTATGGTTGGCCCAGATCCTAGCAATATTAAACAGTATGTCCTTTTTAGAACAGGTGTAGCCTTGTTGGAGTAACTTTGTCATTATGGGGGTGAGCAATGAGACTCTCCTCCCAAACATGTGGAAGCCAATCTTCTCCTGATGTCCTTCAGATAAAGATTTAGAACTCTCACCTGCTCTATTGCCATGCCTGCCTGGACACTGCCATGTTCCTTGCCTTGATAATAGTCTGAACCTCTGAACGTATAAGCTATAAGCCAGCCCCATTTAAATATCCTTTAATGATTTGCCTTGGTTAAAGTGTTTATCACAGTAATAGAAGCCCTAACTAAGGCAGTTGATAAGTACAGTAGTTAACAGAGATATGGTGGCTTAGTCAGGGTTTCATTGTTATTAAAAGACACCATGACCAAGACAACTCTTATAAAGGACAACATTTAATTGGGGCAATCTTACAAGTCTAGAGGCTCATTCCATTATCATCATGGCAGGAAGCACAGCAGACATAGTGATGTAGAAGAAGCTGAGAGTTCTGTAACTTGATCCCAAGGCAACCAGGAGGAGACTGTCTCTTCTGTGCTGGGTGGTGCTTGAGCCCTTGGAACTCTCAACGCTGGCCTACAGAGTGAAATTCTTTTCTAGTGAAGCCACACTTATTTCAACAAGGCCATACCTCCTATAGTGCCACTTCCCATGAGCCAAGCATATTCAAACTACCGCATATACTATTGTAGTTTAAAAGCACGCAAAAGCCTTTAAACTATAATGTCATGTCTGGTAGAATTGTATGGTTAATATATTTATAGACAAAAAAAATATATGCATTAAAAATCCTCTCAGAAAATTTTATATGCACAACATATACTTAGTCATTTCAGACATCCTTGAAAACATTTTGAAACTATAATAAAGTAGTTCAATATTCATTTTGGATTACAGGTAATGAATGTTGTATGCAGAATCATATGGAAGTATTTCTCCCACTTATAATGATCCATATTTTCTTTCCTTATTAAATTTATTTCTCAACAATTCCTCAACAATGCATTCTGATCATTTACACCACTGAACCCCTATCAATGTTTTCACCAATATTTGGATCTGTGTATTTCCTTACCTACTCAATTTAAGAAGGACTTCCCAGATGACCATGAGCATAGAGCTACCCTTTGGGGCCCTGCTGGCTCACAATGGCTATACAGTCATCAGCTTATGGGTTAACATATCTGGTTCTTAAGAGTAATTGATGAAATGGATGCTGATATCCCTGTGTCCTCATAATTGCTATATTTTATTTTAATCTTTATTATCTTTCAGGCTTTGTTCAAATCAGTTGACTCAATTCTTCTCAATTTAGATTTTGACAGGTGTGCCCTTTTTATGGAACACTGGTTGTATGGAGTTTAAATTATTCTTGTGATAATTCCTTTGTATGTCCCAAATTTCTTAGCTGAATCTTCCTTTTATGTCTTCATTTCTTATTTTGTGAAGCCTTACTAGAAACGCTTATACTCCAAGATTTTTTGCTTCATTTTTTTTCACTTGTCACAGTTCTCTTTTAGCAACAAAAGTATTCCTAATTCAGCACTAAATTTCACTTACAGTAATGACAACTTACAGATATAACAACAAGAGTGATTTAAGTAAAATCTGTGAAACTGGGCATCTGGCTACAAATTAGATACTTCTCTTACAATCTTTACTTTTCTTGAAACATTTGTAATACTTGACAGTATTGATTACACAACAGCACCATTTATAGACCTGTTCTTCAACATCAGACAATTGTTAAGCTAAGACTAGTGATTTGGTTACTTTGTATTCCAAATCTTCAATATTCAAGGGAGTTCCAATTTTATTAGATTAGGAAGTATAAACCATTGCATAGTTTTTCAAGGAAAGAAATTTTAAATAGTCAATTAAAAATAGTTGGTGTTAGAGAAAGGTAAGCAGTGCCATTTGGGTTAATAATGACAGAGAGCAGAGGAAAATCATCTCATAGAAATGAAAAACGCAGGCAACTATGCCTTTTATGTTTGTCCGGTTAGTTCTGCTTGTGCCTCCTAAGGCTTAGCTATCTTCATAAAATGGTGAATGGCCATAATGCTAACGAATTTCTATTCTAAAACTCAGAAGAAGAAAATAAAAGGAATTCTCTTTTATATTTTTTACTTTGTTTTATTTTTGTCTCATCCTGGTTATAAAGACTCAGAATCCTTCAAAGTCATGATTCCTCGAGATATAAATTTCACTCACTGTGCTCTATATATCAGCTCCCTTTCAGAAAGTCCAAAGTACCATGGTACATTAACCAACAGTAACTTTATAAAATATATTATTTCTCATGCAATCTATCACATATAATGATCAGCAATAAATAAAGACTCTTTTTAGAGACTATTGATGATCTGTGAGTAAGAATCAGGAATTCAATGCATATAGCAACAATGAAAAGCAGAAGTAGGTTATGATCTTTTACACTGATAAACAATTGATAACAATTGATAATAAAATTATTGAGCAAAGGAAAATTGTAGCAAAGGTGTCCAAAGAGATATCCATAGAAATAAAATTCACATAAAAATACTTAAGAAAGGCAAAATTGATCACCTTTCATGCTCTGAGCTTTTCTTAATTGCTTATCAGTCTCCATGTAGAGTTGAGGTCTCATAAGCCTTTCCCCATCCACTTTGCATATCCATCATTCAATATCTTTGTACAGTTCACATTTGAGTAGTTATTTTGGTAAGGTTTTATGGGTGTAGCTTCTTATATTAATAGAAAAAAAATTGATGTACGTGCTAAAATATCAGTTCTGAAAACTTATGCATAGATAGAATTGTATAGTTCGTATAGATTATAATCAAGAATATATATTCATATATATGCATACAATAGCAATTATTAAAAAAAGAGGTTATGAACTTGAGTGAGAATATGGAGGTGTATATGAGTGCATTAGGAGGTAAGAAAGGGGAGGGGGAACTACTATAATTATATCTCAAAAATAAAATAGAAAGAAGAGTTGAATGTTAGTGTCAACACCATTGGAAAGATTTACGACTAGAGAAGAAAAACAAAAGTAAAGTCATTAAACAAAAAGAAAAATCATGAGATGATAATAATATCCCTAGAGAAAGATTATAGGAACTTTCAAAGACATTCTAGTGTAGATCATAAAAAAAGTAAAAACTGAAAGCTCATACAAATCAAAGAACAGATTTCATCAAAATGTATTTGTAAGTTCTAATATTTTAAGTAAGAGTGATTCAAAACATGTTAATGATGACTACATGCTACCATCACAAAACTGTAGCCATAAATACTGTGGTTCTAGTCTTTCAGGTAAACAGGGCAAAGAAATAACAGCCAATATGTGCTGGCTTGGTTCTGCTTCTGCTCTTGGGGTATACTCTGGGAAAGAATGAAAGAAAAGAAGCTTATTCAAGGGAATTTCTATAAAGGACAGAAAAACTTCTTTCAGAATTACACACTTATTTGAAATTTTTTTTGAGCATCTTTCTTCTTTACCAAAATCCTGGAAATGAATGCATCAAGCTAGCCTGAGTATTTTTGAGATAATCTGGTGTCAGTGTCATTGATTGTACAGAGATCTAAGGTAATAGCACAGTTGCTTAGGCATTGAGTCATTTTGGATTTAAAAACTGTGAATGTTAGATACATTTTAATACAACAATAAAAATAATTAACACTTGATATCATAATTAAAATCAAGTCAAATTATGAAATCTTGCAATGTATTTACCCACAATGTTATAAGGAGCCACAGTTTCTATGATTGTGACTTTATTGATGTGGATTTGCTTGTCTGTCTTCATGAAATACTGGTCTGGATTCTATTAAAATAGGTAGTCTATTTGCTCAAACAATTGGCCTAAAGTTTTTATCCCAGTTGGAAATTTCTTTTTTTTTTATTAGATATTTTCTTTATTTACATGTAAATTTTCCCTTTCCCAGGTTCCCCTCCAAAAAACAAACAAACAAACAAACAAAAACAACAAGAACAAACTTCTTTTGCCTCCCCCCTTCCCATGCCTGCCACCCCACCCTCTCCCACTTATTGGCCCTGGAATTCCCCTATACTGGGGCACAGAACCTTCACAAGGCCGAGGTCCTTTCCTCCTACTGATGATCAAATTTGCAGTCCTCTACTATACACATGCTGCCAGAACATTCAGTCCCACCCTGTATAGTCCTTGATTGGTGGTTGGGTCCCTGGGAGCTCTGAGGGTACTAGTTAGTAATTGTTGTTCATCCTAAGGGGCTGCAAACCCTTCAGCTCCATAGAACCTTTCTCTAACTCCTTCATTGGGGACAGTGTACTCAGTTCAATGAATGGCTGTGAGCCTCTACATCTGCATTAGTTAGGTATTGTCAGAGCCTCTCAGGAGATAGCTATATGCTTGTCCTTCCTTCAGTCTCTGCTCCATAGTTAATCTCTGTCACTCTTTCTGTGGATGTTTGATTCCCCTTTTTAAGAAGGAATGAAATGTCCACCTTTTGGTCTTCCTTCTTCTTAACTTTCTTGTGGTTTGTAGGTCGTTGGAAATTTCAATGGAGACTTGTGCTTAGTGTTTCTTAGTGTTTCCCTTGTTATAAGTATAAAACCCACCAAAATTTCATATTCACATTGAAAAAAAAA
>JADRCD010207027.1:0-23142 GCA_019843815.1 Montemys delectorum
ACACACACACACACACACACACACACACACACACACACACACACAGACTTGAAATGGGTAGCAACTTGAGAACATGGGAAATTCAAAGTATTTAGAAACACTATGTCTCGCTGGGTGGTGGTGGCGCATGCCTTTAATCCCAGCACTTGGGAGGCAGAGGCAGGTGGTTTGAGGCCAGCCTGGTCTACAGAGTGAGTTCCAGGACAGCCAGTGCTATACAGAGAAACCCTGTCTCGAAAAAAAACAAAAACAAAACAAGAAACACTATGTCTCTTTACTATTTAAAAGATGATTTATTTATTTTATGTGTATTGGTGTTTTATTTGCATTTATGTCTGTGTGAGGGTGTTGAATTCCCTGGACCTGAGTTACAGACAGTTGTGAGCTGCCATGTGGGTGCTGGGAATTAAACCTGTGACCTCTGGAAGAGCAGTCAGTGCTCTTAACCACTGAGCCATCTCTCCAAGCTCCTGTCTCTTTACTTTTTTTTTTTTTTTTTTTGTAGAAACTTTTTAGTTTATTTGTCCTCTCAGAAATCTGCACATCACAGCAGAACATCAAGTCACTGCAGATCTACTCCTTTGGCTTTTTGTCAGCACCAACACTGGCCTTTGCAGTCCCCCTGACCTTCTTCATTCTGTTCTTGCATTCCTTTCACTCTTTTCAGGAGGTCTTTTTCTTCTCATAAAGGCCATGTCTTGCAAGTCTGTGCTTAGGCTCATTCTTCTTTGCATAATCTAAAGAATCATAGATCATGCCAAAGCTGGTTGTCTTACCACCACAGAAGTGGGTTCTGAATCCAAATACAAAGATGACATCTGGTGTGGTTTTGTACATTTTGGCCAACTTTTCCCGAATTTCTGTCTTCGGTACTGTTGCCTTCCCGGGATGAAGGACATCAATGGCCATCTGTTTCCTCTGAAGCAGACGGTTTGTCATGAACTTCCTGGTCCGGATGGTTACTGTGTCATTCATGATGGCTACGGTGCAGGAGCTGTAGAGGAGGAAAAGAGCCCGTCTCTTTACTTAATCATATGTTTTTGTTTTTGTTTTTTGACAACAGAGTGTCTCTATGTGGTCCTGACTGTCCTGGAGCTCCCTGTTTAGACCAAGCCAAATTCATGGAAATCTTGCAGCCTCCCAAATGCTGGAACTAAAGTTGTGTGCCACCACACAGTTTCTTAATCATTATGTTGAAGATAAGAGGAGTTAAAATAAATAAAGATGATTTAGATTAATATATACACACTGTTATTGAGCATAATCCATGGTTCTCAGAAGAGAGAACATCAGATGCTAAGAACTGTCAGAATAGAAAAAAAACTATAAAATGAAAACATGAACAAGCTGAACAATTCCTATATAATTCTTTAGTATTTGGAATGCTGATGGTTTGAAGGTCCTGTGAGAAATCTAAATCGTCCTCCAGGGTCCAACAAAAATGTAAAATTCCTTGTCCTCCATCAGCAACCAAACATGAAGGCTTTAGTTCAAATGAAATCGACAAAGATGAAAAAGATGAAATATTATCCATTTATTTATTGATTTTTCAAGACAGGGTTTGTTTGTGTAGCTTTGGCTGTCCTAGAACTAGCTCTGTAGACCAGGCTGGCCTTGAACTCAGAGATCCATCTGCCTCTTCTTCCTGAGGGCTAGTATTAAAGGCATGTGCCACCACTGCCTGGCAAAATATTTTTTTCTTTTTTTTAAAAGATTTATTTATTTATTATGTATGTAAGCACACTGTAGCTGTCTTCAGAAACACCAGAAGAGGGCATCAGATCTCATTACGGATGGTTTTGAGCCACCATGTGGTTGCTGGGATTTAAACTCAGGACCTTCAGAAGAGCAGTCAGTGCTCTTAATCACTGAGCCATCTTTCCAGCCGCCCCTACCCCCGGCAAAATATTTTTAAAGTCCAGAGAATGTGTGAAAGAAGGTCCTTTTAAGGAAAGGGTTAAATCAGACTTCACAGGAGTGGCTAGAGATTATAAATTATCCTCTTAATAATAAGCGTGTGAATTTTCTTCTCTTTACATATTATGCCTGCACAATTCCTATGGGGCCTTGCTGTTCTATGGCTGATGTTCTGTCTTCATCAGACAATTCAGCAGCCCTTCCACCTGCTGTAGCAGGAGCAAACAGACCACCAGCTGCTCCCAAGAGACTGCCTGGCAAGCCCATCTATAGTTAAAAGAAAGTTTGCTTTCCTCTTAAAAAACATTCTGGCTTTGTAATAACTTTTGGTACAAAGGATGGGTGTGTTGCTTACTGATAATAGAAATTTAAAAACTTTAAAAGCTTAATAACCTGAGACTTGTGAATTTAAAAACGCTTCAAAACTAAGACTCAATAACCTGCTAGCCCTCAGCTGGTTAGTAAAAAACCAAAACGATGGAGCTCACCAACTGCCACAAGAGCTTTAAGTAAGTAAATAAATAAAAATAAATTAAAGTCCTGACTTTAAGATACACTTAGGGGCTTCTTCCACTAACAGAAAAAACCCTACAGAGACCTTTGTGGACTTTGGTAATTTTCTACAATAAGCTATAAAAAGACAGGACAATAAAGAGATTGCTACCACTTTATTTTTTGCAGTGACTTATGAAAAATACAAATTCTGACAAGGCCTCTAAATGTTTCAAATATAAAAATCAGGCCTTGCCTTTTCCTAGCATTAGTAGGCTTCCTACTGAGATAGATAAACACACAAACAGGTTTCAGTGTAAAAGCAAACTCAAAACTACCATACTGTTGTTACTGACTTAAATTTTGTTTTTACTACCCCCTTACAGCCTAGTAATTAGAAAGATTTACCTTTCCAATGACTGTTCTCAGTACTAAAACATCTATGTTTCATGGCATTAAAAAGAAAAAATAAAATAAAACATTAAATGACTATAAAGATACAGAGATTTTTATTTTTCTAAGATTTATTTATTTATTTTATGTGAGTCTTCAGACTCACCAGAAGAGGGCATTGGATCCCATTACAGATGAGTGGAATTGAACTCAGGACCTCTGGAAGAACAGTCAGTGCTCTGAACCACCAAGCCATCTCACAAGATGAAAACCATTGGTTTATAGGATTGCTAATGACTGCTATTCTAACAGTTACTGGAATCATAGTTGATACTACTGAAGGAACATTGGTTCTTAAACAGAAATACAAACAGCTCAATTTACCAATGAGCTAGTTAAAAATGTTACCATCTGTAATGGGATCTGATGCCCTCTTCTGGTGTGTCCGCAATAGTGAACTCATATACAGAAAATGAATCTTTAAAATAAAGATGTTTGGGGGGGGGGGGGGAATCCTGTGACACACTGCTGTTCCCAGTGCCATTAAGAGGGGGGGATGGGAAGGATGCGTGCATGGTGGAGAGGGATGGAACCAGAGATATAACATGAGATAAGGTTGTGTGTAGTGGACAAGGGAACAAGTTGTTACCAAGTAGGGCCAGCAGGGTGGAGAGTAGTAGCTTGAAGCTTGTGCAGACTCAGACTCGATCATCCTGGCTCTGAGCAAGGACAGGGTGTCTAAGATGAAGAATGGCTCATGTTCTGGACTGGATCTCCTTGAAGGACCTCCGTGGTCCTGCTGCCCAATGGAGGCCGTACTGATATTTGTGATCCATGTTGTTGTTTCATGCTGAGTTGAAGCTTGGATTTTATGTGGATATCAGTGGTCTAGACAGCTGCTGGAGACCATGTTTGTGGGTTAAAGGGTGGCCTGCATCCTCCCCAGGGCTCAGGCCACTTGGGGAGGCGGGATGTGGGAGTTTTGATTGCACAGAACCCCACACCAGCATTGGCTATGAGAAGCCTCTGGACCCCACTCTGGGGATGGGGAAGCACAGTCTGAGGTCCCTGTGGACTGCCAAAATCGGCTGGGGGGCCAGGAACATCAGTTTCTCAGATTCTTTTACACCCTAGATGCCCTGGATGCAGAGGAAGAGCTGAGAACAGAGTGGGAGCCAGCAGGCTGAATCTAGCCTAGGGCTAAAGGGGAAAAGAGGGGAGCTCTGGCTGGGTCCCATGTGAGTGGGTGGCTTGGCTTGGTGAAGTCCATGCCTGGGAGTGCAGAGAGGCCTTCTGCGAGAGATTAGCTGCCAACTCTTTAGATGAAGGCCTGTTCCATTGCTCTCCACAGCAGACCCCATGAGAAGAGACAGTCCATGGTTTTAAGGCATTTACTGTCATGGCGGAGAGTGGCGATGAGAAAATCATACCCCACTTTCTCAGGGCGGGCCTGAGGTTAAATACCTTTTGCAGAGAGGAGTGTCTGAGAAGGGTTTTTATTGGCTAAGCTTCCAGGCCTTTAGATACCTCATTAAAATGGAGATCTATCTTGAGGCTACCGTGATCTGTGGTCACATCCTCTACCTGTGGAGGGGCTTGGGGCGTTGCCCTTACTTACAAGGTGTTATTATGACTAATGGCCACAGAATTATGGAGAACTGCTGCCTTGTGTCAGGGGCCTGGTATCCAGGAGCATGGCAAAGGCCTACCATTCCCTGCAGGCTACCCCCTGTGGGGTACTGGGGTTTTAAGCCTAGCTCAACCAGAAACCAGGCTGCCTTTCACGGTCCCACACATGTTGATGTCTGAGGCCCAAGTAATTGCTTGTAAAAGTTGCTTTTATTTGCCTGATGTAAATTGTCTCCAAAGCTTACTGCTTTAGTCTGCTAACCTAGCCCTAGTCCTAAAAGCTTCTAGCCTCTGTAAAATCTTATCTAGGCCTTGAATGTTTCCAGCCTTCAAGACTTACTGCTGAGTAAGTTCACCCCTTCCTAGTTCTGGCTGGCTGATTCAACTCAGCTATTCTGGCTCAGATTCCTCTTCAAACTGACTGATTCAATCTGTCTTCTCTCTGTGTGTGTCTCTCTCTCTGGAAGTGCTCTGCTTAATCTCAAACTAACCCTAGCAATTTGTCCTAATTCCCTGACCCATTCTGTCTTTACCTGTGTCTAGCTTGTTATCTCTTCAACCTGTCTCTGTAAAACTCTTCTGGTAAAACTGCCTACTCTCTCTCCACACTGCTAAATAACTTCCTTGTTTTCTCTCTTCTAGTGAGAGTTGGGCATATCTTATTCTGTCTAATCTTTCTCTGATTTGTCACATTGTCTGTTAATTATGCATCCCTTTTAAATATAGGTACTTCATTCTACAAACTAACTTTACCTTTGTTGTTTAGGGTTATAGGCATGTAATGGTAAGGGCATGTCTGTATTCCAGCTAGAGGGATTAAAGGTGTGTGCTATGGGCTGAGCCATACAACTAGAAACAGGTTTTCTCAGTACATAACACAATCTCAGCACTCACAGTGTGATCAAATATTCTGCAACATCTACTAGAGACCACATTGATGTGTGTGGCCTGCATAGCCATCTGAGTTACAGGTGGTAAGTTGATGTCTGTGGTCCATGCTGTTGCCAAGGGCTAGGTTGAGGCCCATGGTCCTGTTGCAGCCGGAGGCCATGTTGATGTCCATAATCTGTGTTACCACCAAAGGTCATGTGAATGTTTGTGGTCTGTGCCAACCCTGAATCCATGTAGATGTCCTTGGGCCATGTGGCCACTGGGGGCTATGTCGATGTGAGTGGCCTGTGCAGCCACCTGAGGCCATGTTTATATCCCTGGTCTATGCTACCATTGAGAACTATGTTTAGGTCTGTTGAAGTGGAAACTTAAGGGTTCTTTGGGAAGTCAGTTGGCTGGTGTTTTGCTGGGGCAAACACATGAAGGAACGTTTAGCTGAAATGGACACAGGTAAAAGGCTAAAGCAGACTTGTGAAGGAATGTTTATCTGAAGCAGACACAGAAGAAAGGATTTCTGCTTGTGAAAGGCAAACATGTGAAAGGACACATGATTCTTCACTAATGACATGAATGTATTGGTCTGCCTTACATTTGTGGTTGAGTTCCGTTTGTCAGGATTCCATAGAGAGAAACACACCAAAAACCTGGTGGCATGCTGAAGTTTCTTGCCACTTCTGCGGACTTGAGCTGATTGGCAGAGTGATGTCATTTGAGACAGACACATGTGCTGAGGCAAGATCCATGGAGGACGCATGATGTTTGGAGGAAGCATAAAAAGAAATCAACAGACAGTGATGGAGGCTGAGCTAGGCTTGCTTATAGAGCTTGCTGTTCAATGCTTGTTGATCTCAAATCTTCGCTGATCTTCACTTTGTTGAGAGAGGCAAAGCCAAGGACTTCTCCTTGAGTTCCTGTTGGCCCTGGTCCCTCCTGCTGACTGGTACTGAGGCTGAGGCCTGGCTATCTCTGTTAGGTAGTGCCACTGCTGCTGATTGTGTTTGCTATCCCAACTCTACTAAATTAGACTGCTGGTATATCTGTTAAGTATTTGTGTGTGGATTGTGCTGCCACTGCTGACCTGTGAATTAAACTGCTGATTTCCTTCCAGGCAGAAGTTGCTCCAAAGAACCTTTCTAAACAGGTCTGCTTCTCCCATATCCTTTCTTTTCCACTGCCTTTGTGAGTGGTGAGCTACAGGAGGTTAAAGTGTTTAAGAACCATCATTTAAAATAGGTTTTGAAAAAAATTAAAGCTGCAGTCTATGGTCTATGGTCCTGCTGCAGCCAGAGGTTGTGTTGATGGCCACATCCCATGTGGCCCAGGAGGTACTGCATCCATTAAAATGTACATGTTATCTTAGAGTTGGTTAGTGTCTTAGTCAGGGTTTCTATTTCTGCTCAAACATCATGACCAAGAAGCAAGTTGGGGAGGAAAGGGTTTATTCAGCTTACTTCCACATTGCTGTTGATCACCGGAGAAAGTCAGGACTAGAACTCAAGCAGGTCAGGAAGCAGGAGCTGACGCAGAGGCCATGGAGAGGCCATGTTTCTTACTGGCTTGCTTCTCCTGGTTTGCTCAGCCTGTTCTCTTATAGAACCCAAGACTTCCATCCCACCTTGTGGGATGGCACCACCCACAAGGGGCCCTACCCCCTTGATCACTAATTGAGAAAATGCCCCACAGCTGGATCTCATGGAGGCACTTCCCCAACTGAAGTTCCCTTCTCTGTGATAACTCCAGCCTGTGTCAGGTTGACACACAAAACCAGCAAGTACAGTTAGTTCTTCTGTACTAGGTTTGATGGTCCTCTACATCCTGGAAGACCTACTACACAGAGAAACCCTGTCTCGACAAAACAAAACAAACAAACAAACAAACAAGACTGTTTCAGAGAGTTGCTTCATTAAATATTGTCAGAGAAAGCCTTCACTTAGAAGAGTCATAACACTAAGATTCCTGGTGAAGCCTCCTCCTACCCCCAACCAGACCCAGATCCTGCCCATCCCAGACTCCACCCCTTCCTGGCTGGCCTGGCAGCAGCTGCAACTATCACTCTGGAGGGAAGAGGCAGACTGTGGACCCTACTAATTCTGGGCTTCACCCTGTCCTCTCTGAGCCAGTATGCTGGCTGTGTTCATTCAGACACCCACCAGGAGGGGTAGAACCCAGAACTATTCCATCTTGTCCTCTTCCCAGCCAGTGTGCCACAGGTACCCAGATACTCTGAGAGGAGATGGCTATTAGATTTTACTCTGGCCTTTGCTGTACATTATCACTCTACTTGTCAAACCATCACAGTCTCCCCTTGCTCATTCTAGATGTGAACCGAGAGTCCTGTGTCTCTGTCCACCATTACCTTTCTAGGACGTTCTGATGCACACAGGTGTATTGGCTGCAATAATGGTACTTTCTCACAATAACAGAATCTCTAAGAGAAACTGGTACCAGAGTTGTGGTGTATTGCTGTTATTGAGCTGATTATGTTTGGGAGAGGGCTATGGAAAGACTTCTAGAATAAGTGTTCAGAACACAATGAGCTGTTGTGAAACTTAGAAGATAATGCTGAGAGTAGTGCAGATGATGGATGGCTGACAAATTTTGTGTATGTGTGTGTGTGTGTGTGTGTGTGTGTGTGTTTGGTTTTCCAAGACAGGGTTTCTCTGTTTAGCCCTGGCTGTCCTAGAACTCACTCTGTAGACCAGACCTGCCTCTGCCTCCCAAGTGCTGGGATTAAAGGCATGCACCACCACTGCCCAGTCTATGCCCAGTTTATTTATGTGTTTGAGTATTTTGCTTTCATGTTCATATGTACATCACATGCATGCCTGGTGCTCTGGATGTCAGAAGAGGGTATCTAATTACCTAAAACTGGAGTTAAGGATGATTGTAAGACACTGTGGGAGTGCTAGGAACCTAAACCTGGTCCTGTGCAAGAGCAACAAGTGTTCTTAGCAGTTGAGCCATCTCTCCAGTTCCTCCAATATCAACCCCCCCCTTTTTGGGAATGATTTTATTATGTAGCTCTTGATGGCATGGAACACAATATGTTATAGCCCAAACTGTCCTTGAACCAGCAGAGATATGCCTATCTCTGCCTCCTGAGACTTGGGATTAAAGATGTGGTTCCTGGCTTTCGAGATGGCTCAGCAGGTAAGAGCACTGACTGCTCTTTGGAGGGTCCCGAGTTTGGATCCCAGCAACCACATGGTGGCTCACAACCACCTGTAATAAGATCTGATCTTCTGATACGTCTGAAGACAGCTACAGCTCAAGCAGGCTGGAGTGGGGGGGAGGCAAAGCAAGCCAGGCCGTTCTGAGTTCAATTCCCAGCAGCCACATGGTGGCTCACGGCCATCTGTACAGCTATAGTGTACTCATACACATAAAATAAATGAATAAATCTTTTTTTTTTTTAAAAAAAGATGTGGTTCCTACTTCTAAATAAAGGGAGGTATATAGGCTCCCAGACTTAGATAGTGAAGATGCAGCTTGGTCCAACATCTGGAGTGGCCCTTAACCTGTTGGCCACATTCCTTGCACAATAAGCATGATGAACATAGATTTCCCCTCCCCCTCATACTTGAGGCTCTTCCTGTAATTGTTAACCTCTAACAGTTCTGCTTCCAGCCTCAGATCCTTTGTTTGTTTGTTTGTTTGTTTGTTTTTCGAGACAGGGTTTCTCTGTATAGCTGTGGCTGTCCTGGAACTCACTCTGTAGACCAGGCTGGCCTTGAACTCAGAAATCCTGCCTCTGCCTCCCAAGTGCTGGGATTAAAGGAGTGTGCCACCACCGCCCGGCCCAGCCTCAGATCCTTATACAGCCATGGGGGAGTAAATTCATTGCTGTTGTAACTTTCTCTCTTCAAAATCATTTGGAGGTGGAGGGGAAGGGGGGAAGAACTGATGACTCAGCAATTAAAGAGTACAGGTTGAAAACAACAACAAAACTCTATAGTCTTTTTGCTTCTGCTCTGTCCTCTTGCCCCTTCCCCCTCTCTCCCCGTTTTTCTCCACGTGCTCATGAGCCTCCTCCCTCTTTCTTCACATGCTCATGGCTGGCCTTTACTCCTCTACTCTCTCATCTCCCCTCCCCATGCCCAGAATAAAATCTATTCTACACTAAAAAAAAAAAAAAAAAGGAGTGCAGATTGTTTCCAGAAAATCTAGGTTCGATTCCTAGCATTCACACAACAGTTTGCAGCTGTCTGTAACTCCCATTCCAGGGATTGACACACTCACACAGACATACATGAAGGCAAAGCATCAATGTACATTATAAAAATAAAAAGGCCAGGGGTGCTGGTGCACTCCTTTAATCTCATCACTAGGGAGGTAGAGGCAGGTGGATTTGAAAGTTTGAGGCTAGTCTGGTTTATAAAATCAGTTCCAGGATAGCCAGGGCTGTTATTTGGGGTCATGTTACTCTCAAAGTAACCAACAGTGACATTTCCTAGAGAACTCACCTTTCCCTAGTCTTTCAGGATGCCTTTCCTTTTACTTCCCAGAACATTATGGATAGGTGTGTACTCTTCAACAACCCTCTACAGGGTCTCAAGCTCTCCAACCCAGCCCCCTTCAGACCATCAGAGATCCCCCATCCAAATGTTCCTGGACTACTTTCACCTGCCTCCAACCTACTCACTACCTTACATGGCCTGTGTTCCATCTTGCCATGCTTTGGGGTCTCCTCATGAAGTCAGCTTTCTGAGCTGTCTAGCGTAGATGTACTTAACCATATTTGCCCACTACTCCTATCTACTCCAGTGGCTAGGCATTGACTTGTGTTGTTCCTGGTGGTGGACTTTCAGGCCATTGTACTCTAGCAAGAGCTGAGCAGGACTTCAGTTCTCCAAAATTTCCTGAAGAGCAATACAGTCTGTACTGCAACCTGACACACTCTCAGGACCTGCTATGGCAATGGCCGCTCTGCCCATTCTGAGTGTCTGACATTCAACTGGAGCACTAAAGACACTTAGCACACCTAGAAAAGCAAATCAATGAAGGGAACAGGTAGTGAATAGTTGGATTCATGGACTTATGGACCTCCTGGGTGAGCTTACAACTATTTTCTGTTGTTCGAGACAAGTTCTCATTGTTCAGCTGTAGCTGGCCTGGAATTTACTGTTTAGTTTGGGTTGGCCTCAAATTCAAGATCTGCTTGCCTCAGCTAGGTGGTGGTGGTGCACACCTTTGATCCCAGCACTTGGGAGGCAGAAGCAGGTGGATTTCTGAGTTCGAGGCCTGCCTGGTCTACAGAGTGAGTTCCAGGATAGCCAGAGCTACACAGAGAAACCCTGTCACAAAAAAAAAAAAAAAAAAAAAAAAAAAAAAAAAGATCTGCTTGCCTCTATCTCCTGAGACTGTCACCATGCCTGGCTATTTAGGATTTCAATTTAAATTTATTTTATTATTATTTGTGTGTGTATGTGTATGTATACCATTGCCCCGTGTTTATAGAAAAACATTTTATGGAGTTGGTTCTCTCCACCCACCTTTTATATAGATTCTAGGGATTTAATTCAGGTTGTCAGAACTGCATGAGTCATTTTACCTGCTGAGTCATTTCACTGGCCCCCTAGTTTTTTGTTGTTGTTTGTTTGTTTGGTTTGTTTTTGTCTTTTTTCTTTCTTGTTTTTGGTGGTGGTGGTTTGAATAAGAACAAAGAATGACCACCATAGGCTCATATATTTAAATATTTGGTCATTAGTGAGTGGAACTGTTTGAGAAAGATTAGGAGGTGTGGCCTTGTTAAAGGAAATATATCCTTAAAAAAAAAAGCCAGGCAGTGGTGGCACACACCTTTAATTCCAGCACTTGAGAGAGGCAGAGGCAGGCAGATTTCTGAGTTCTAGGCCAGCCTGGTCTACAGAGTGAGTTCCAGGACAGTCAGGGCTACACAGAGAAACCATGTCTCGAAAACAAAACAAGACAAAACAAACAAAAAGGAAGTATATCCTTGGGGATGGGCTTTGAGGTTTCAAAAGCCTAAGCTGAGCCCAGTGTCTTCCTCTTCCTAATGTTTGTGAGTACAGATGTAGAACTTTCAGCTCCTTCTCTAGCACCTATGTGCCACCATACTCCCCACCATGATAATGCACTAAACCTCTGAAACTGTAGGCAAGCCCCAGTTAAATGTGTTTTCTTTTAGGAGTTGCCATGACTGGGTGACAGTGGCACACACCTTTAATTACAGTACTTAGGAGGCAGATCTCTCAGTTCAAGGCCAGCCTGATCTACAGAACAAGTTCCAGGACAGCCAGGACTACAGAGAAACCTTGTCTCAAAACAAAACAAAAAACATGCCCCCCCCCCCAATCCAAACAAGTTGCCAAATATGGTGGTTTGAATAAACGGCCCCCATTGGCCCATGGAGAGTGGTACTATTATGAGATATGGCCATGTTAAACGAGGTGTGTCACTGGGGACAGGCTTTGAGTTCTCAGATGCTCAAGCCAGGCCTAGTGTGACTGTCTCTTCCTGTTCCCTTCATATTAAGCTCCTTCTTCAGTACCCTGTCTGCTTGCATGCCATCATGCTTTCTGCCATGATAATGGACTAAACCTTTGAAATTGTAAGCACACCCCAACTAAATGTTTTCCTTTGTAAGAGCTGCTGTAGGATGGTGTATCTCCAGAGCAATAGACACTGTAACTAACACAAGTCTGTACTAGAGACTGGAACATTGCTGTAATGGGCCTGATCATGTTTTGTTTTTTGTTTGTTTTTTCTGAATGTGGACTTTGGATTAATAAAGCAATTGAATGTCTTAAGTGGAGCTTAATGAGAAATTCTGGTAGGTGCATAGAAGACAGTGGTGCTGAGGGTGATTTGAACTCTGGGGGACTAGCTCAAGAGGTTGCAGAGAATATTTGTAGGTGGCTGCTTTTTGCCCTTGTCCAAAGTCTGCCTGAGACTAAATTGAAGAGTTTTGGATTGACATTGGCAGAGGAAATTTTAAATAGCTTAGTACTGACTCTGTCATTTGGTTATTAGTGTTCACTCTTATAAAGATCTATAATGAAAAGGAGCAAGCTGGGCAAGAAAAAATACAAAATACACAGTTCAAGGAAAAAAGGGGCACCAGAAAGTGGAATGGAGCTAAGTCCTGTGTTCAAGGAGATAAACAGATTAAAGTCTGAAGGTAGATAGAGTAGTAACCTTAGCGTATGACCTCACCCAGCAAAACTCAAGTCTATTCAGAGAGTTCCAGAATGGCCTTTAGAGGTAGTGAAGGACCCCGAGTGGTTATAACAACCAAGTTAAGGTTTTTACAAGGTTAGGATAATTGGGTTAAAACATGAGCCTGCTGGGACTTAGTGTGGCCAGACAGTACCGTGGTCCAGTGGGAAAGAGAGTTTGTGGGATGGATTCATTTTTTAAATTTCCCGCAACAGTAATGTATATCCTATGCCTCTGCATGTTGGAAGTATGTGCTCTGGTTTTTCATTGATTTATTTTATAGGGAATTACAGTTAAGAGATTGCATGAGTCTCAAAAGAGACTTTGAACTTTTAAATAGTGTTGACACTGTGATAGACTGGGGACTTTTGCAGTTGGACTAAATGCCTTTTACATTATGATATGGCTATATGCCTATGGGGGCCAAGGAGTGGAATGCAGAATGAGTAAAAATGGCCCCCTTAGACCTATAGAGTAGCATTATTAGGAGATATAGCCTTGTTGGAGTAGGTGTGGATTTGCTGAAGGAGTGTGTCATTGGGGGCAGGCTTTGAGGTCTCAAATGCTCAAGCATTTGATTGTCTCTTCCTGTTGCTTGAGGATCAAGATGTAAAACTCTCAGCTCCTTCTCTAGAACCCTATCTGCATGTCACCATGCTTCCTGCCATGGCAATAATGGATACTGAAACTTTAAGCCAGCCCCATGAAATATTTTCCTTTATAAGAGTTGTGTGGTCATGGTGTTTCTTCATAGCAATAGAAACCCTAAGATACTGTGGTAATGGTATCTTTTCACAGCAATAAAACATAAGACAGACTTTATTAACACAAAATCAGAATAGCATAATTTTAAGTCATGAGTTCAAGGAGCCACTGAGCCAAATGTACCACCCCTTTTTTCTTCCTGCTCTTAGAGAGGAAGAAATCTTGAAGACCTTCAAGAGGAAATATCTTGAAGACCTCCTACTTATATATTTTTGGAGGTGTCAGTGATCAGAATTTCCTTCTCAGGGCTTCTTAGTTAATGTCTCCCACCATATACATCTGAGCCAGAGAGAGGGCTACCTGGCTACTATTCTAGTTCATATATTCCCACAAAGGCATTCTCACCCTATTTGCCTGGTTTTGTCCTCAGTGCAACCACTAGCTCCCTTCCTTATATGCAGATTTGTGCACACACACACACACACACACACACACACACACACACACACACACTGTAGCTTTGTTGCCCAAGAATAGTACCTTTTGAGTTAGCCTTCACACACACCCTGCACCCATCCCACCTGCACCCATCCCACTTTCAGCAGAATGCATCTTCAACATGTAAGGCAGTTCAGCCGAAAGGAGTGGTGGATTCCCAGTTCAGGTTCTACTTCTCCACCAAGGAACAGGAGAGCTTGAAGTCTGTGCCTCATTAATCTGAGCAAGAAGCCACCAGGCCGGTAAGTACAAACACAGTCCCTATTTTAAGGTTTTCAGACTTTATTTCATGGTATTTGACACTGACACATACTGGAGTTAGTAACAAGATACCATGCAGCTCCCTCTAGCCTTGGATCACCGAAGCAGGAAGAAGGTCAGACTGCCCCCATCCCAGATTTGTCTAGTTTTTCTCCCAAGATGACTGTGCTGGATATTAAATATAGGGAATGGAGAAGCAGATGGTTGTTTCAGTTTCAGTCATTTTTGGCTCCATAGTTATCTCTGCCATTCCTGTACCTGTCCTTGGCTGGACACTGGGCAGTAACTGTCACTCAGACAAGGATGACCATCATTACAATAGACCAACTGAGGGTTGTTCTCACATTAGACCAATAAAAAGTTGCTGTGAGTTAAACCAGGAATGACTGCACTTCCACATCAGAAATCAAACAAAATCAATGGTTGAAGAATATGGTTAGGAGTCTGGCTAGATATCTTTGAGAGACGGATGCAACTGGCTGCTTAGGCAGGTAAGCAATGGAGGTCAACCACATCCTATAGTGATGCACTCCCTCTTAGGGGTTCCTAAGTGGCCTGGGGGAAAGGATGACCATGTTTAGGGTAACTGAGTAGGTGGGTAAGGCCAGCTGAAGGCCAGTCAGGACACCTTAGATGTAGCCTGGCTTCTGTTTCCAGCCTCCAAGGACAGGCAAACACATTTTAGGAAGTAAGATGCTGCCCCAATTATTATCAGTTTTTTGATATCACAGTATTGTCACAGGGAGCACTAGGGGTCCAGGCTAGCCTGGGGTGAGGCTGGCCCTCAGCACACATAGGAGAGCAGCTTAAGTGGGAACCTACAAAGGACCCAATGTTACTTGGTTTAATGAAAGCCCCCTCAACCCTAACAGCACCCTCCTGCTCAAGGACACAGTTCCCATCCAATAACACATTAACACACGAACAGGGCCTAGCAATGGGCCAGGAGACCCAAAGGATCAATACAAGTGGACAGGTAGAAACATACAGTGCAAGGGGCTGAGGCATGGTACCTTGGACAGAGGAGTGTGTCCTAAGGCTGCCTTCAAAGCCCAGGGCTCTAGGTGCTACGGCCTACTTAAGAGTCCCTCAGCACCACTTTGTCTCTGCAGCACAGCTGCCCGGACGGAAAAGAGGCCAGGCCAGCAGTCCTTCTGGCCCACGTGCAGTCAAGAAAATCATATAAAAATGCAACAAGTTTACAAAAATAGAAAATAATTAACAGTAGGGAAGGCGGTAGCTCTGGTGGCAGCTCAGGGAGTGGGACAGGGTCTTAGTTCTGGTTTGGTGACAGCGTCCTCTAGCAGATGCAGCTGGCGATGGCCCACTACCACGTCCCGCAGACAGCCCACAAAACCTGTGCCATAGGCCTTGGGTAGAGCCTGTCCCACAGGAAGCTTCTGCAGGCCTCCTACAGGACAGATAACAGATTAGCAGGCAGTGATGCCAACATATGGGGCTCACCAGCACCTGATTACCAGTGGGGTGCTATAAATGTGCACAGACTAAGATCTGCAAGGTTAATGAAGAAGAGGGTGCTGCCTTGCCCTGGATAGCCCATCTGTTATCCTGATGGGCCACTTCAGATGTTAGCTTCAGGACAGTCTATCCATCAAATAGTCTGAGACCCTTGGGGATCCCCTCCCCTGGCCAGTTCCAAACACTCACCAAGCCATAGGGCTCCATCTGTGTCCAATTGTGTGGCACCCAATGGGGAAGAGCCAGTCACAGGGGCTTCATTGCCCACCTGAAGAGAACCTTCCCTGTGCTCCCTAGGGGATGGGTGAGACAAAGCTGTCAAGAGCACCCTCCCTACCTCCTCTAGGACCTAGATACCACATTTTCTCCATCACTTGCCTTGTAGATACCACACCCTGAAAGTAACACTATATGTTAGTCTAGCAGGCAGTAGCTGATTGCTTCTCCTGTGTCTTTTTACTGTTCCCTCTTGCCCTTCTCACTCACAAACCTTGAGTCAGGCTGCTCATGACCATGAGTGACTGAGTATGACCCAGCTAAGCAAGTTCATCCACTACCTATGTTGTTCTCAGTGGACTTCACTGACCTATGAGCCCTGACTCGAAGCCAGCGGTTGGTGTTGACCTTCACAGTGGAGCGCAGCACAACTGGCTGGGAACCTAGATCATAGCTCAGTTGTAGGTGCCCATCCACAATGGCCAGAGCCATGTAATCTGCACGTTCTGTGGCCTTGCCAATCCATAGCACCAGCCCCTGAGTGGCCTCAGTGCGTAAGCTCAGTTCAAAGTGGTTGCTCTGCAGTGCCTTCTCACTGAAAAGTAAAAGGATGAGTCAAGGGCTTCTATGGTAGTAGGAAATGGAGTGGGGTAGGTGTGGGTGCTGTTAGAGCACAAAAGCTTGAGCTACTATTATAGAGACCAGAAGCTGGTGCTCACAACCAGGCAACTGGGTGGGCAGGGCTAACACCAACAATGCAACAAAGGAGAGATAGTAGACAAGGTCAACTAGACAAAGTTGATCAAAGAGATGGCAGACAAGAGGCAAGCACATGGCAACATAATGTGCTGGGTCTCTCAAGTACTGCCATGTGCTTACCTGAAAAGGGCCCGGGAATCCAGAGTTTCGGGGCTTAGAAGCAGGAAGAGAGGGAAGCAGTAAGCAGGAGACAAGACAGGCTGAATGCAAGCCAAAATCCCCTTTGTCAACATGTGCACTTGAGAGGAAGAGCAAGCATAATTCCAGAGTACCAATGGCCCTTCCCACAAAGGGCTTTGGTAGTGACCCTTATGAAACACACATGTTGGGGATGAGAGGCACTGGTGATATGGAATCATAAAGGTTCTTCTGATGGCAGCCCTGGAGATGCCCTAGCATACACATGACCATACACATATATCACACACACCACACATACACCATACACAGTTGTATACATGTACACACATCGTCGGCACTCACATTTACATACACATGTGCATGTCCCACCGGGGGCTGGTGGCACATGCCTTTAATCCCAGCACTTGGGAGGCAAAGGCAGGTGGATTTCTGAGTTTGAGGCCAGCCTGGTCTACAGAGTGAGTTCCAGGACAGCTAGAACTATACAGAGAAACCCTGTCTCAAAACAAACAAACAAACAAAAAAGACAAAAACACATGTGCATGTCCCAAAGCACATATGGGCATAAGGAGATACAATACTATATACGTTCTCATAAATCAGATACACACCCAAGTACATACCGAGTACATACCAAGTATACACACAGAGAAACATGTATACATGTACACACACGCACAAAATCACACTTGCATTAGAGCTGCCATGGTGTGGGTGATGGCCCTTGGCAGGTATATCCTAGGTAGAGGATTGATCACTTCCAAGGCAGGAAGCTGAGCCTGACAGTATATGAACAGGCCCCAACCTCATCCTCCATCTAGGGTAGAAATTCTACCTTTAATAGGGCTCAAGATTGTAATGCTAGGAGCAAAGCATGGACATGAGTGAGTGCCAAGGTATGACTAGAGCCAAGAGCCTACTTACGCTGGGATCTCATTGGTCAGCTCGCTTGTAAACAAAGAGACAGAGATAGTGAGAATGAAGAGGGTAGGGTATATATATTCTGAGCCTTCCCTCCTGGCCAGAGCTAAGAGGGATATGGAGAATCTAACACCCATACCCTGCATGGCATGCACAGACAGGACCAGACAGGACAGCCAAGGGTAGAGGGAGTGCCTGGCTCCTGACTGCATGTTACCTCTCAATCACAGCATTGAGGTATTCGATGTAGGTCCGCCCATCAAAGGCCAGTGTTTCTAGGTCCCCCACTGACTTCTCAACTAGCCCTGGGAGACAGATGGGATGAAATGGGCCTCAGGTGAGATCTCCAGGCCATGTCAAGTCTCAGCCCTGGGCTGCCAGTGCTCACCCTTCTCGCAGTGCAGCCCAGAGAAGCCCCCAGGACACAGGCATTCATAAGTGGCTTCCCTCGGGATACACGAGCCCCCATTAAGGCAGGGGTTGCCCAAGGCCTTGGTACAAGGGTGGTCTGCAAAAGGCGAGACATCTACTGCCCGCAACACATGCTCCTGAGTCAGCAGTTGATGGCCTCTTAGAGATACCTGAAGAAGAGAGGAGGGAGCACTTTAGTCACATATGCTACTCTCTGATGAGACAATCCTCACCTGGGACATAATCCCCACATACAATGACCCTCTCCACCCCACTGTGGAGAAACCTGGCTAGTGCCCATCTCCATACCAGTTGGATGGCACCATCGAAGCCAGAGGACACTGCGGCCCCCCGGGCCAGCTTGCTGAAGTCAGGAGCTCCCCCAACATAGAGAGGCTCCTTGAGGTTGAGCATGGTGTGTGGCACCTACAGGAGGCATGAGGTAAAGGGTCATGTATGATTGACCCACTGCCCAATTGCTTGATGCCCCACACCTACCCCAAACTATCTAGGAGGCAGTATTAATCACACAGAAATGGCAGATTGGGCCTTAGTGGGAAAGGGCTACTCTAGGAATGGGTACAAGAGATGGTGAGTTGAGTTGGGTAAGAGGCCAACAGTACCTTGCGGGATTTCTGACATCCGGAGAGCAGGTGGGGGGGTTGCAGAGCAAGAGCCAGAGAGCAGTGGGAGCAAAAAAGGAGACAGACCGAGGCACAGGGCAGACAGAGAAAATAGTTCTGTGAGAGGTGGCTATCAGGGTCTGTGAAGCCCCCAGGGAGGAGGAAGGGAAGTGGTGGGAACAGGGTGTGGGAGGTCTAGATCTTCCTCATGCCCTGGTTACTCACCGGAGATTCCCCTAGTACACGGGGCCCATCACCCACTTGAAGGGCGCCCTTGCGGCCGTTTCGTTCCAGGAATACCCTGACCCAGGTGTCCAGGGCTATGGGCTCTTTGCTCCTGCAAAAAGGTATGAGTAGATTTTGGTCTCTGCTCACCCAGAGCACAAGTGTCACTGGCATATACCCCTGGTATAGATACTGTCATCCCAACTTCAGGTCCTCCTTATGATCTGTGCAGAATGTCTAGAGCCAACCCTCGTTAATGTCTAGTCTAGATCCCATATGCCCACCTGATGACTGCAGCCCCCTTGCCAAGGTCATAGCGGAACTCTAGGTGCCGGTTATGCAGGGCCAGGGATACAAAATCCCCCTTGCCATCTGTCTTCTGCCCATTGTAGAGGAGTAAGCCATTGGGCCCACGAGCGAAGAACACAATCTCCAGTGCCATCTTCTCCCTGGGGTCATGTGGAGTTGTGGGAGTGGGTCACTGTCTCATCAGGTTAGCTCCCTTCCCTTAATCCTCTTGCCCTACTAACCCTAGGTCTCTCTCGAAGGTGTGCAAGCCTTTCAGTTCCAGGTAGGAGAAGCCATTAAAGTCAGCCAGGAAAGGCCGGGAGCCAGCATTCTCCAGGACTATGGAGGGCCAAACAGATGTCAAAACAAGATTGCAGGACCTGGTTTCCCTACTACTGTATCTAAATGATCAAATACAACCCTAACTGGATCATACACCAGACCCCAAATCAACCCAGGAATGACTCTAACCCCTCATCCTTCCCCAGCAGCTCTTTGACTTTACCTGTCTGACAGAAGGAACCACTGCGTCCCAGGGGGCACTCACACTTGGCCCCACCCCTGGAAAGCACACGGCAGGGGGCTGCCCCGTGGCAGGGGTTCGGCTGGCAGGGGCTCTTTTCATCTGCACAAGTTGGGCCTGAGGGGAGATTGGATAGGGGTTCCAGGAAGCACAAGTCTCTTCCCACAACACCTAGATTCCTTCCCAGGTACCAGGCTAGTTCTCACCAAAGCGGCCAGGTGGGCACTGACAGAGGAACATGCCAGCCTCCAGTGCCTGGCATAGGGCTCCACCATGGCAGGGGTTAGGTAAGCAGGGATGGTCTCCACATTCTCCCACACCAGAGCTTTGGACAACAGCTGTCTGCCAGTTGCTAAGCTCCAGCTGCTGGTTGTTGATGTCCAGCATACGAATGCATCCTTTCAGGCCAATGCCCACAGAAGTCCGATCAAGCACCCTGATACCAGGAGGGGTCAGTCAGAGGCATCCTCTCACACTCAGCTGTAATACTAACATGCCCCATAAACCATGGCTAGGGATCAGGAATGCCCTTGTGCCTACTCTCTTTATTGTGTTTACAGGGTGGCCAGCTCAATAACAAGACAGAATCAGGAGGTGTGTGTGAGGGTCAAGGGTCAGGGCTGAAGGTCAGGGCCAGCTACCTTCACAGGTCCCACCAAAGGTATGCTACCATGGATAGCACAGCAAAAACTGATAAAGGGTCAGAAGATCGGTTGAGGTCAAAGTCACAGCTACCATCCACATCCATTCCTCTATTACCCATCATTTGTTACACAGAGTCAGAGACCAGGGGCCCAGTCAGACCCAGCCTATTTCTGCTCACATGGCAACTTGCTCTTCTGGGATACCACCCACATAGAGGTTCGTGTCCAAGTTGAGGCCATCAGTGCCACTGGGACTTTCACCTACAACAGGAGTCTCGCCATCCACAGAAAGTGTGCCCTGTCGCCAATGCCGTGACAATTCGAGGTGGTGCCACCGTCCTGGTTCCACTGGTACTAAGCTTGTTAGCACCGCTGGCCCTGAGCCTGTGTCGAACCTAGACATGGGAGTCCACGCTTAGGATATAGGTCCAGGCCTACCACAAGCCTGGCCTACCTCATCTCACCCACGGCCCACCAGACTTCATTCCCTGGATTCAGAAGGTCTAGGTTGGTCTCTGCTACCATACAGGCCATCTGTACAGAAGCCTTACTCATGTACATGCCTACCTGAACTGTACATGCCCATCCAACAGAGTCAGAGCCAGGAAATCTTTGCCACGTGCATTGCCATTGTAGAGCAGCAGTCCTTCTGTCTCTAGAGCCCGGAATTCCAGTGCCAGACGCAGTGTGTGGTAGGCCCGGAGGGTGGGGAAGGCCAAGAAGGAGTGGCCCTTAAAAGCTGGCACAGAGGGGAGTTGTACTGCAAGAGATAGACAGAGTTAAGCTAGTGCCTAAGACCCTGCTGCACCCTCTGGCCATAACCTCAAACCCTCCAGCACTGGGTGACTTTACCTTTCTCACAGATAGTGCCACCCCTGCCTGCAGTACAGCTGCAGGTGAAACCCTTCCCAGAATCCTGGTCCTGGCAGGTACCTCCATGGAGGCAAGGTTGGGAGTCACAGGACTTTGGGGGCTGGTGAGGGCCTGGGGTCCGAGGCTGGTCAATACTGGTGGTAGTGGTTGGTGGCCGGCGAGTAGTTAGTGGTGCTGTAGTTCTGCCAACAGGCCGGCTGGTGTGACTGGGGTAGACTCGTGGGGTGACAGAAGAGGCAAGTAATTGGCTCACAGTGGTGGCTCTGGCTGTGGCCGTAGCAGCTGTAGTTCCTGTTGCAGCTCCCGTAAAGAAAGTGGGAAACCAGTCTGTAGGAAAGAATAACTGTTAAATATGCATTTAACATATTTGTTATATGTTATATGCCACGGGACATATAAAGTATTGTTGAGGTATGAAGGCTAGAGAGGAAAGGACAGGCAAGATGAGGCCTAACCTGGTACTCACCAAAGTCCAAGAATCGCACATGCTCCTGCAGAGGCCTCCTCACTGTCAGGGCCCATGGCCTGGATACCTGGATCTGTCGGAGCAAGGCCTGACCCACATCTGGTGCCTGGAAGGCTGTGGCTGGGGAGAAGAGGGTCCTGAGCATGACCTGGCTCCATGTAGTCCATACCCATCATCTCCCATGAGGGCAACAGAGGCTTACTAGGGTCAAAGTGAACATCCACAATGGCACGGACTAATTTGCCAGGCCCCAGTTCTCGTAGGCGGATGCTCCAGAAGTCCTTCTTGACATCTGAATTCCGGAATAGGTCATCCAGCTGTGGGCAGGTAATGGGTGAGGGCACAAGGTATTGTCTAAACCCAGTTAAGATTGATTCACTTGAGCCAGTCATCTGGGTCTGTCCTAAATAAATACCCCACAAATCCTCATACCGTGCTTTCAATGCTCCTTGCAGTCTCCCCAAACAACTCTGACTTGGGGTCAGCCATCTCAGGTGTGTAGAACAGTTCCTGTCCCTCGACCCCCTCAAGCTCCAGCACGCCCTGGAATGCCTTGGTAGCTGTGGGGGAGGGGCAGTGAGGCCCTGCCAATGCCATCTAGCCTCCTAGGCAGCCACAGGAGCAAGCCCCACAGCAAGCCATGTGGGGTGCAGGGCAGGGGATGTTAGTCAGATGATCATGGGGTTAGTAAGTGGGAACCCCAGGGTAGGGCTGGCGTCAGTTACCAGGCAATTCCTAGGAGCAGGTGCCCCAAGCTGGCTTGCAAGGAGAAAGATGGGTTAGGTATAGGGTCCTTGGCACACATGCATATTCAATGGCTGAAACCAGAGTGCATGTGTGTGCCAAATCTCTAATCCCCGCCACACACTCAAGTGCTGGAGCCCGATTACCTTATACCAACCTGCTGCCACAGGGTGAAAAACCACACTCCTGTTTATGCTGTTCCTCAAGCTCATCCCTTTGCCTGCTGTTCACTTACCTGGACAGTTGGAGCCTTCTGAATCCAGTGAGGGTGTCTTGCCATCTGAGCAGCAGCCCAAAGGTGAGTTGTAACAGGAAGCCCTCTCGATAGGTGGCCCATGGGTCACCACAATGCTGCCCACCGGGGGCTCAATTCCTGGGGAAATGTAGTCTAAGCATAGCTCTGGGTAGGAGCCACTTTTGGGCTCTGCCCCGACATCACCCTCAGACCTGCCCACATGTCCCTGAGGTCCTGCTCACCCCCAGACCCGCCCCCACTGGCCTCCTCATCTCCACTCAGCTCCTCATCGCCACTCCCATTGGTGCTGCCAGATTCACTGAAGATTGCTGTTGCAAGACTGGTCACATCAAAGGGTGCTGTTGGAGGCACAGTCAGCACAGGCCATGCAGTGCTTCTAGGGATGCTGACTGTGGTCTGAGGTGATATGGGTAATGGGGTGGGCCAATCATGGGTAGTACTGCTGGGAGACCGAGGAAGGCTGTGGTGGGGAAATGGCAGTGTCTTGCTCAGGATATGCCTTGGGGTGGTCATAGATGCAGATGTTGGGGAAGCCCCAGGAGCAACACTCTCTGCAAAAAGAAGGATGTTAAGGGCTCGAGTCAGAACAGGGTCAGGTCCTTCTGGTT
>JADRCD010207028.1:6622-28990 GCA_019843815.1 Montemys delectorum
AGACACACACACACACACACAGAGAGAGAGAGAGACAGAGACAGAGACAGAGACAGAGAGAGACAGAGAGAGACAGAGAGACAGAGAGAGACAGAGAGAGACAGAGACAGAGACAGACAGACACACACACACACACACACACACACACACACACACAGAGAGAGAGAGAGAGAGAGAGAGAGAGAGAGAGAGAGAGAAACAATCTTGCACATAAAAAGGCTAATAAATGACCCAGCTCCTCATAGATGATCAATATCTACAGATGTCAAACTATGTTAAAAATTTTAATCTCTGCACTTTAATGACATTGTTACTTGAAAATAAAGTGAAATGACCATTCAGTTCACCTATAAATCTCTAGTATGTCTCAAACACACACACACACACACACACACACACACACATACACATACACACACACACTTACACACACAAATCTTTTTTTTTCTTGTTCCTTAATATTGTGCTAAAATCTGGGTGTGGTGATGGTGACACAAGCTTTTAATCCTAAAATTTTGGAAGCTAACATAATAGGATTTGCAAGCTAATACTGGGATGGGCTACACCCTGAAACTTGTCTCAAAAAATACAAACACAAATGTCCTAACAATGGCTTGTGGGCCAGGGATGTATCTCAGTGGTCAAGTACTTGACTAACATATGCAAGCTCCTATGTTTGATCTTCAGCTCAACAAAATAATGTAAAATATGTAATAACATCAACAACAAAAGCAATCGACTCTGCCCAGCTTTTGGTGCAAATTAGAAATCTGGTCTGTATCCTAAGGCCTCTCAAAGGGCATGCATTACCATGAGAATGGTTCTTGTGGTTCCCCAGGTCATTATGGGGAAGAGTATGAACCATGTATTAAATCTTTTTGAGTAACACCCAGTATCACCACCAGAATATTGGAGTTAGATTAATTTTTGAATGTTATATAATCCAACACAAGAGTTTTTCTAAATTGGAAAACCAAAATGTAAAGGAAACAAAAATGGGTGTAGAATTATAAAATACAATTTCATAATTTCAATTTGCATTGTGCTTCATCCCGCTGTATAAAGAATGAACTTTTTGTTGTTGTTGTTGTCGTTGTTGTTGTTTAGAAAACAGCAAAATTGAAGTATCTGATATTTACTCCTTAGTGGCTTTCAACACAGTGACTTAGTTCTGGTTGTGTGAGTTACTGATTTAGGTTCAGTTATAGGAGGTGTTCTGCAGTCAAGGCTTGGCCTTTAGTCAGCTTAATGGAAAAAAATAGGCCACACACTTCCAAGTTGGTCAGGACTGTTTATCCAGGAGTGTAATAGTCTCAGTGGAATCTGGATTTAATATATATATATATATATATATATATGCATTCTAGTGTTTTATGTTACTTTCAACAATTTAATAAATTGTTATTTGAGTTAGGTTTTTTATTTCTTAATTTCATTCAGTAGTAAGTAATTCAACTTCAATGAGTTTATTTAGTTCCTGTTGCTGTTGATATCCAGTTTTTATCCATGGTGGTCAGATATGATGCAGAGTGCTTGTCATTTTCCTATATCTGTTGACATTGGTTTTATATTCTAACATGTAGTCAATTTTGGAGAAAGTTTCATGGAGTGCAGAGAAGAAAATATATTATTTAGTATTTGGTAGAGTGTTCTATAGTTGTCTGCTATGTCTATTTGATTTATGACATTATTTAGCAACAGCATTTCTCTTTAGGTTTTGTCTGAATGTATGTGAGCAGGGTATTGAAATCATCCACTATCCATCTATGAGGGTCAGTATATGATTTTAGCTGTACTTTTCTGAATTTTGTACCCTTTGGCTTGGTGCATAAATATTTATGATTGCAAAATGTCTTGGTAGATATTTTCTTTGGTGAATATAGACTATCGTTATCTATGTCTTCTGATCAGTTTTGGTTTAAAGTTCTGTTGTTAAAATAGCTACATATTCTTACTCCCTGATTCCATATGCTGGGAATATCTTTTTCTATCCTTAACCTTGAGGTCTGTTCATGATGGTGACATATGTGTCTTGAATGTAGCAGAAAGATGGAGAACTGAGAGCACTAAAAACAATAGCTAATAATGAAATATGTTTACTGTTTTCTCTTATTTCATTGTTGTAATGCACACACACACACACACACACACACACACACATATTCACATGCACATGCAAGCACACGTGCACAGATAAACTGATAAACACCCTGTAGTCCCACAACCTGCATAGTGGCAGGACCAATGGAGGCCAATTACTCAAATATACAATAATTTGGGGAAATATTTTTATGTAAAGCGTAACAATACTCATTCTCTTTCCCTATAATCATATGATGGAAGGATCATCAATAGACTTGGGTTCCAGTGTAGGTATTTTGAATGGGAAAGCTGTGAACCCCTGGACTGGATTATAGGTGCTATAAGAAGTTATGGGTTAGCACTATTTTACCATTATCTTAAACACAGGAAGTACTTACAGAGATCTGGGAAGAATTAAGTGGAGTGAGACGAATCATGGCAGTGATAAGAAATTGGAAAAACAACAACAACAACAACAACAACAACAACAACAACAAAAACCCTCTTGACCTACAGGGGCCTGAAGGAAAGAGGAGAGAAGCTGATTATGTTAACACCCAGAATCAAGAGAGCTGTGAAGGCCACATTGTGAGGCGGGGCTCAACATTAACTATTTTCGGCACACATGGTAGGCACCATAGCTTATTTCTTTCCCCTTTCTCTGAGGCTTGCTGAGATAATTCATTGACCAAACTCAACAACAACAACAAAAAAATTGAACAAGGCAGGTGTGGGGATGAAGCTGGTAAAACTTTGGCTTTGGGAGACAGAAAGGAAACCAAGATAGTGATGTGCACCTGCTGGCTGTGGGTAAGAGAAGGCTCTGTGACTAACACATGCCTAGAAAAAGAACTCAAGAAAAGAAGTAACTAGAGTCTAACTCCTTTGATTTTTGTTTGTTTGTTTTTTAACTCCCTTGTTTTATGCACAGCAGATAAGAACATTCTCCTCTAAAATTCTGGGAGCCTCTCTGGATTGCAAATGTTCTCTTCCTCGTCTCCCAGGAGACTGAGAACTCTCCCCACACATGGAGCTGTTGTGTCAGCTTTGATCTTTATTTCTTTGCACAAATAGCTAAAATCTGCTTTCATTTGTCATTTAGTCAAGTATTCTTCTGAGAATCTCAGAGGCTTTGAGGTTTCTGAGGTCTATGGAATCAATGAGATAGTGTTTCACAAAATCATGTAAGGGGCTTTCAGGCTTTGGGACTTGAAGTTTTTAGTAAGGTCATAAAAATCTCAGTACAGGAATTTGAAGACATGTACATTAGACATAAAGTTGCTATGCCTAGTGAGAATTACAAAGTAATAAGAACATATAATGTGCAGTATTAGATGTTGAAAGATTAACCCAACTCCAGTGATTTTGGGTTACCCAGAAAGCTTTGGCTTATTCTGGTCCACTACTTCCTTCAGGTTTTAGAAGGTTTGATAAACTATAGAAAATATTTCTTTGGAACATAGCCAGATATCTCTCATAGTGAACAGTTAGATATTTGAATTTCATGAAAGTGAAGATACAGGCTAGTTGATCTCTCCTCATTAAATACATAAGCTTCTGGATCTATTTAGGTCTGAATTTAGGTCTACCATATGACTCTGTAATAATTCATTTTCTTGTCCTCTATAAAATGGTAGGAATCAGATACTTTATGAAATACATAGGAGGATCCCTGCCATCAGTTCTGTCCTGCATCAGAGTTTGAAAAGTTCACAGACGGTATATGAGTCAAAGCTTCTCCTTGAGGTAGTCATCAATTCATTCATAAGTAGGAAAAGCAACATTTCACAGTAACATTATGATTGCTGTGCTCTACCAAGTGTGCTTGTGAGGACACATCCAAGAAAACAAGGCAGAGAGTTGTCAGTGTGACTAAGAAAGCCTGCATTTTGGAAGCTGGAGAGGTATGGCTCAGCAGGTAAGAGCACTTGTCCTTCCAAAGGGTGTGAGTTCAGTTCACAATACTTAAGTCAAGTTGCTCATAACTGAGTATAACTTTAGCTTAGAAACCTCTGGCCTTTGAAGCAACCTATACTCAAATAAACACACACACACACACACACACACACACAATTTTACATAGTAAAAAAATAACTTAAAAGAAAAAAGCCTACTTTTTAACAAGATTTTTAGAACTTGAGAAATGAGAATGCAGACCACTAAGATCTATAAAAGAATAGAAAAATATGGTAGTAAGAAACAGACTAGCAATCAAAGGCTAGATAGCAAGAAAAACAACCCAAGAACCTTGTTTGAGGACTGAAAGTGAACAAATATGACAGAGAGAGAGAGAGAGAGAGAGAGAGAGAGAGAGAGAGAGAGAGAGAGGGAGGGGGAGGGAGGGAGGAAAGGAGAGGGAGAGGGAGAGGGAGAGAGAGAGAAAGTTAATGATTTAGACAGTGCTGTAACAAGAACAGTGTTTGTGGAGGTTAGTCCACAAGCTGTCAGAGAAACTAGAAGAGTATGCCAGCTGGGACGAGGGCAGCCAAGAGACCTACAGTTTAACTGCCTCCTCCAATCACAGCTGACCTTACTCAGTGGAAAGCAGCAGAGTGCTCCACAAATAGATTCGCCCCTGCCCCCATATAAACATATACACACTATCCAACTTTGCTGAAGAACCATTGAGCTCATCTGGATATCCGATCCTGACTTCCTGCCTTGTTTCTTTCTCCATTTTCCATATTATAATTCTCATTATGTTCTAGAGTATTCCTCCAGAAGACATTGCTGATGACCCTGCGTTCAAACTTGTAGGAAACCTGTTCCTTTTCCATTTTCTTGCACCTACAATGTTTGACAGGAGGAAGTAATAAATATTATTGTAACTTCACAGAATATCAAAGAATAACATGAAGAAATCACAGGAAGCCAAATTTGCAAAGACCAGGTTTCTAATACTACAGAAACTGAACTCTTGGTTCCAAAGCTAGTATTAGTTGTCAGCGTTTTTAGTACCTAGTTTGTCAGCTCATGGTCCAAAATTTGTCCCTTCATATTGTAGTCACATCCTTTATTTCCCTAAAAAGGTCTCTATAAGGTTAAAATTTTACCTCGTGCTTGAGGTATCTCACTTAGTCCTAGTACATTGGCCTATGGGCAGTCATGCTATTCTATAATTAGTTTCCAGTTATATGTGTATTGGTATAAGAAATGCCCCAAAATTTTTGACTATGATAAATACAATCATTAAGGATCCACGAGAAGCTATGCCTTCAAACACTTACAAACAGAGGAATAGAATTAATGTTTGAAGTGTAACAAGTGTATAAATGCTAGATATGTATATACTGCTTCAAGTTATCTTGAGAAATTGATAATAAAATAGAAGTTAAAGATCACCAGTGACCAGCCAGGCCACAGTATGGTAGATATGAGCAATTTCAAATCAGCATGGGAAACTGAGCATCATGAATGCAATTTAGATGTCTCCACTGAAAAGTAAACTGCTATGCATTGAACTCAATATCATGAAAGGTGAGGAGGGGAAGACAAAAACAAACAAGCAAACAAAGAAAAGCTAGGTAACATGCTAGCTAAAGAGAGCAAAAATGAAATGCCCATTGTATGATTCAAATCTATACAGAATATAAATGGATTAATGAACGAAATGGTGGAAATGAGAATAATAAGTAACTGACAGCAGAGAAATCTTTCTCTTTTTACCAATATATGATCTATCTAGCCTCTATCTATCTGTTATCTATCTATCTATCTATCTATCTATCTATCTATCTATCTATCAATCTATCTATCAATCTATCTATCTATCATCTATCTGTATCTACCATCTATCTCTATCTCTATCTCTCTCTCTCTATCTCCCTATCTATCTATCTATCTATCTATCTATCTATCTTATCTATCTATATTATCTATCTACCTATCTATTTATCTATCTTTCTATCCATCTATCTATCTGCTTACCTACAAGCCATTTGTCTCTCAAGAGAATTCTCTCTTTAGAGAAGAGTCTCTTTAGAGAAGGAACTATTTACTCCCACAAATCCCACAAATCCAAGGCACTTAGTAATTTGAGAAGTTTAAGATTGCTCATATAGTCAATTCATGTGGCTCAGCACTTCATATGTTATAGATATTTAATAAGTACTACCTGATTATTTAAAAATAGGAAAAATGCTAGAACATTCTTCAAGACCATCCCATGTAGCTAATAATGACAGACAACAAGTGCTTCCCAGGCATCATGGCGTGTGCATATTGTGAATGAAAATAAAGAAAACCAGGAGCCCAATCTTTTATTTTCAATGTCTGTCTGCGGAATATATGCACACAGAGTATATTTAGAAGACCATAAAAGTTAGCACAGGATTAAACAAGACATTCATATGGAAACATTTTGTAAAAGTAAAATTTTGTACAATGTTAACATAAATTCTCAGCAGGTGGTGAGGCCTGTGGGTGTCCCAGCAATTTTATGACATGAAACCACATTTTGTTGGTCAGTGGTAGAAGAATTTCCTAGATGCTACCATTGGGCTCCAGCAGGGGAGGGGAAACGTCATCATGTTCTCACACCCCTGGCCTATACTGTGAGAGCATTGCTTCAGAGCTTTGAGTTGATTCTCACTGATGTCAATTCAGAAGACCTGTTGAAGCCTCAGCATTTGGGTTCAGCATGTCCTGGATCACAAGCAGCATCAAGGTAACAGATGGTAATGGGGCAAGGAGATGAAGATGGTGTGGCAATAGACAAAGTAGAGTGTAGACTGCCTGGTCCACTTGTCTGATGTCCTAGCCAGCTTCTCTCTTCCTATGATAAAACATTGATTAACTTGGGGGAGGAAAGTGTTGTTTATCTCACACTTACATTACAGTTTATTATGGGGTGGAGTCAGAACAGGAACTCAAGAAAGACCTGGAATCAGAGACCAACGCAGCAAAGACCATGGAGGAACTCCGCTTACCTGCTTGCCCACCCTGAACTGTTCGGCTTGCTTTCTCCTACTGCCCAAACCACATGGCCAGGAGTAGGACCATGCTTGGCCCACCCTCTCAAATCAATCATTAGTGAAGAAAATGCCCTGAAGGCTTGCCTATAGGCAATGTGATGGAAGCAACTAATTAACTAAGTATTCCCTTGCCCAAATGACTCCTAGTGTGTCAAGTTTACAAAATAATAATAATAGTAGTAGTAGTAGTAGTAATAGTAATAATAATAATAATAATAATAATAATAATAATAATAATAATAGCAGCCCAGCTGGGAAAGAACCTATCTGGAGAAGTAACATGGACATTAGCCAACCTCTCTGGAAGTGTTTATTATGTTAACTTAGAAAAGGCCTGCGGTGGTGGCACACGCCTTTAATCCCAGCACTCAGGACACAGAGGCAGGCAGATTTCTGAGTTTGAGGCCAGCCTGGTCTACGGAGTGAGTTCCAGGACAGCCAGGGCTGTACTGAGAAATCTTGTCTTGAAAAATCGAAAAAAAGAAAAAAGAAAAAACAAAAGAAAAGGCCTAAAGAAAGCAAATAACAAAGTTATCGAAAACTAGACAACTCCTGCCCCTGCCTATTCTCCAAATGTTTGGCTTTCTGGTTGTAGTTTTCTTTCTCCTTCACCATTCTTGCCTTGTGGAGGGCATTTCTTGATAGAACACTGGTTTCTTTGATCTTACCTACAGTGGCTTTGTCATCCATCTGGTCAATTTTCCTTTTGATATATTAAATTCCCTGTTGTTGTTTTTTTTTTCCCCCAAGACCTACTACATCTTAGCCAAAGGACTTTGGTAATTTGGTTTGGATTCACCTTAAATCCTTCTACTCGTTTCTCATAAAGTTTTCTGCCAGGGACAGGTTGGGAGTGAGCCAAGCTTCTTGTGTTCCAGTGTTGCCCCACTGCCAAAGAAGCCTGCTCAGAGTGAGTTCCCCTGCATGAAGCAGGCTGTCCCCTGTGGTGCGCTTTCCACTTTATCCAGCTCTTTCCAGCTGTCACAGGTCCAGCCACTTCGTTGCAGATAGGTACATTTCTCCAAGGAACTCTTGACTGGAGGGAACAGGAGTCTTAGTAAGTGAGCCATTTGTTCCACGTGTCTCTGCCAGGGACATGGCTGCCGGCTTCACTTAACCTACACCATAGCAAGGAATTCACCATCTGAGGGGTAACAAGGCATATTTTTGTTTGTGTTTTTGTTCTGTTTTGTTTAACCTACAGATTTGGACTGCCTCTCTTCCTACCAGAGCACTCACACACAGTGAGCTCAGTCATTTAAATTCCTTTCTGAACCTCACCACCTCTTAACTTAGCCAATATTGAAGAAACATCTCACCTCTGTAGGATGCAGTTTCTCAGTGTAGTTAAAATTTCCAGGGTCACCTTCCAAGTGTTTTAGATGCAGGGACTGTGTTAATGGAGACTAAAAGTGTTCTGCAAACTGTGAAAAGCTATATGTTCATGTTTTTAAAATGCAAATTGCTCCCTAGGTGGAAAAGACAAAGTGGCCCACAGAATTAGACATGCCATATTCACATCGCCTCACTTATTGGACCTCACAGACTTCAATTGCAAAATGAACATAATATTAAAATATCTTTGGCTTTTTCTTTATTACAAATATTTGACAATTTGGGGTTATTTTTCCATAGGGAGACCATGTTCACACTTATTGGGGGACCCAGAATCTTTTCTGATTGACCTATTTTATTTCATTTGAACACTGACTTTTCTGAGAGAAAAAAAAAATGTTTGCATTTGTTAAATATCTTTTCTGTGTGAAACAATGCCTTTATGCAGAGAGCATCATGGTTAATAAGACACATACAGACCCTTTTATTACACATTAGATCTATGGTGAGAAATCCTGTTGTAATCTACTTCATATAGCACCCTTGACTCGTAGGATCAGCCAATGTAGATGCAATGGATCTGTGAATCAGATGAACAATCTGACACCTCTTTGTGAATGCCAGACTCTCCCGCAGACTCAGGGAGAATGTGAGCAGAGGTGAATGCAGGTAGCATGTAAATTGTGTAGCTCTAATGTGTTACTGTAAGTTTGATTGTAGAGCTAATTAGTTTGTTTGACTGTCCTGTTTGCAGGAGTTATATTTTAGATGCATATTTGCTTCTTATGAAATCAGTTTGCAGCTGAGAAAGCCACTGAAATGAAAAAAAAAAAAGAAAAAGAAAAAAAAAATTAATTGAAAGTAAGAGGAAATTACCTGAACATACATTGCCAGTAAATTAAATTAATTGAAAGTAATTGATAGTGACTGGAATTAATAAAAGTAATAGAAACAAATTGTACTTAATTGAAATTTATTGAAATTGAATTAAACTCAATAACTCAAAGTCTATTAAAGTTAATAGATTCTAATTGATATTAATTAGAGACAATGCTTAGCAAGAACAGACCATTTTTAAAGGCCTCCCACTGAATTTGTAACCATATAATTGTCTTCAACATGAAAAAAATTAAATTCTACAGGGTTAGGGGAGAGAGATTCAGAGGAAAAAAATTCTGCTTTGGAATTTTAGATTTCTCTGTGGAATAGCTGAATTAGAAAAATTTGATTCTGACAACGGAGCTTCCCCTAAAGACTTAGCAAGATAAAAATGGTTTCAGTACCTTTGAGGAGACTTTTATTAGCATTTAATGAGAACATTTTACCTCTTAAAACATTAGGCGTGATTTGGTAAATACTCTGTGAGAGTACGTGCTGTACTCAGTGTCTGCTCGCTTTTATAGCTGCATTATCCATTCCTTTTACTTTTTGTCTCCTTGGCTTAGGAAGCATCAAGGATAAGAAGTTCTGGAAAGAAACTGTGTCTGCAGATGCCGATTAACTGATCATAACTTCAGTGATTCAGAGAGATTCGAGTGTTGCTAGTCCACAGCCACTTGTCTTTGGGCATCTAAATAGCCCCTAACAGCTATATATTGTCCATCCCTGTACTTGATCTGACCTCTTTTCTGACCATTAGGTAAAATCTATTAACATGCATCTAGTTTCTACAAACCAAATGGCTAACAGTGCTATCATTTAGCATTTAAGTCCTATAGAAGAGAATTGAAGGATTTGAATTTTCATTTTTTTTTTCCTCCTTGGCCTGGAGGCTTCAGGGCGGGGGTGGCGTGCCTGTTTTCATGATGTGGAAGACAGAATTCTGCTGGCCCATCCTTCTACTGCAGCAACGTGCAGAGTTCACCTGTTGACACTCCTGCCTTTCTCACACTGACTAATGGTGCTGCTTACAGAGCGGTTCTGATTTGTGAGAAACAGTAACTCCCCCCCCCCAAAAAAAAAAACTTCAGTAAATTCATTCCGTAGGGGAAATGTACTAAGAAGTTGTATTGCTTCCTGTAGGTGAGCTTCACTTAGCAGACTGAGAATAAATACCATGGTATTTGGGTTACATTAGGAGAAGTCACTATTCAGTATACAATGCAATTCTCATGTACTTGTGTATTAGTCAAGGTACTCTAGAATAACAGAAGTTATAGAACACACACTCATATTATACACACACACACACAAACACACACACACACAAACACACACACAAACACACACACACAAACACACACACACAAACACACACACACACACACACACACAGCTAACCCAACAATAGCTGCTTATGAATGGAAGGTCCAAGAATCCAGTAGTTCCCTAGTCCACAAGACTGGATGTCTCAGCTAGTCTTCAGTATCAGCCAAAATCCAGAAGAAGTAAGTTATAACACCATTAAAGGAATGGGCTTGCAAAGAGAGGGCGTGAGCAAACAGGGAACCAAAAAAAGGCTTCCTCCTTCTACGACTTTATAAAGGGCAGCCAGCAGATGAAGTGGTCCAGATTAAAGTTGGATCTTCCCACCTTGAAGGACCAAATTAGAAGTGGGTCTTCACACTTCAAATGATTTGATTAAGACAAAATCCCTCAAAGGTGTGCACAGTCTTTGGGTTTTAGTTAATTCTGGACACAGTCACACTAACAGCCAAGAAGAGCCGCCATACCCAAGTGAACTCAACTTATTAAAGTTGAACCAAGAGTACCTTATGCTTCCTGCAAGAACTACTTGTCACAAGACATCAGAAGTTGATTCTTTTATTGCTGAGTAATGAAAAAGCAAAGTGCATGGGAACCATGTGCTAAGTACAGGAAGCTGCTGCTTAAGGACCATTACATTGCTATTCCCCCTCGAGCCTGCAACCATTGGGCTAGTTCGTTGTCTGTCTTTGCTGTAAAGAGCATGTCATGGCTGATGAGATGGTTCAGTAAGCCATGCATGATTCCTACATCTTTATGACAATGGCACTTACTATGTGCATTTTAACCCCAGATTCCACAAGGTGGCAGGAGAGAACTGACTCCTAAGAGTCATGGCATACCTGGTCCTACACACACACACACACACACACACACACACACACACACACACACCACATTAATTAAAACCTTTAAAATTTACCTGTAAACATCAGCTTTGCTTGAAAGTATAAAAATACACTGACATTTGAATAACTATTTTTCCCCAAAACTAAATGCACATCTGAGTGATAAGAAGTTTAGCTAGGAACAAAAGGGTAGAGCAGAATCACTACAACCTGTACAATGTCTGACAGAGACTGGACTGGCTACATTGTATTCCCTGGCTAGAATGTTAATTCTTGCCTGAAGACCCATCCAACCAGGCTGTTTGCTATTCTGCCACCATTTTTCATGGAAAAGAAAGAGAACACCGCTTATATTATGGAAACAGCAATAATTGCATACTTTTAGTGGCAATTTTTAAATTATTTTTCTCCAAATCATTAATAGTCAAAATCTTTAACCCATCAAGAGGAATATGTATATGTTTCAAAGATTTGTTTATTTACCTATTTTTATGTACATACATGTGCCTGCATGAGTTTATGTGCATTATACACCAGCAGGTACCCTAGGAAGCCAGAAGGGAATGATAGATTCCCTGGAACCACACTTCAAAGTGACTGTGAGCTGCCTAACATGGGTGCTAGGAACCAAACCATAGTGTATGGGAGAAGAATCTATTTTCAATAAAAAAAATTAAAGTTTCAAGGCAAGTAGCCATTAAACCAGAGGAACTGGGTAAAAACAAATACCTGTTGATCAGGAATCATTACTCTAGCCTGTAAGTGACTGTTTACACCTTTAAATAAGTAATTTCTTAAAACTTTAGGTACAAAATTATAAAAGAATCTGTCCTGCTTCAGCTTCATACAGCTGTCCACAAGACATATTTTGAACTTCAATTTTACTATGTAAACATTAAAACTCTAACAGCCATCTCCAAAAGTCTCCATATACTTATGGTAAGGTGAAAAAAATAGACTGTCCAAACCAAATAGTATTTGATGAATAAAGCATTCCAAACGGCAATAAATGTAGTAACATATTCAAATGTTCCAAAAAACACGTGAATGTTTATTGGTACTGCTCCTATGTATGTCTTAGTCTAAGAGAGAAGGCAATAAAGCAAAAAGGGCGCATACACAGAAGCCGGGGAAGATGAGCATCCTGGAGCAGGGGACAGGGGCAGAGTCCCTCTTCTCTGCATTTCTGTTTGATTGATCCCTCACCAGATTGATAATGGCTACTCACATAGATGAGGGGACTCTTCCATACTAACCCTTGCAGTTCAAGTGCTAGTCTTTTCATGATACGACCTCAAAGACACACCCAGAAAGAGCCATTTGGATATCTCTGAGTTTAGACAAGTGGACACATGAGGTTAGTTAGCCAATCTTCATACCATATTAAATACATGTTTGTAAGTTCTCATCGTGAATTCATACTTGTTTATGACCACAGCTATACCAAATTAGCTACGATTGAAATCTGAGCTGTATCTTCTGCTACTAAAGTACAAGATATATGTGTGCTTCACATTTGCATTGACAAACTTCAAAGTTCTGTTTCCATTTGTGAATAGTGAGCACTGGGTATATAAATTAGCACTCTCTGCCTCAATTTCTTTGTATTTGAAATGAGAATACTAACACTTATTCTTAAGTATATTGTAGCAATTGGATTAATGTATACATCTAAAGAACATAGCAGGGGGTACATTAAACAGTCTTCTCACGGGGAGGGGATATCTGATGGCCTATGTCATTAGCACCTAGATCAGAACGTTCTAACACCAGAAACGAGATTTTCTACTACAGGAAAGCCCCGAGTCACAACAACACGTGCGTCTGTGGGTCCTTGTGCTCCAAATTCTTGACTTTTTTTTACAACTACATTTGTGCTTTGCACCAAACAAATATGACTTTGATTGATAATACTTAACATCAAACCTAGGTAGTATGTGTCAGAATGACAGTGAAATAAGTTGACTAAATGCAACTGTTGGATTTTTGAATGATTGTAGACAACGAAAGTTTGTGAGCCCAATGATGTTGTACAAAAATGTGCATCTTCTTCATAAGTGCTGAGGGTCACAGGAAATGTCTGTAGAGTGAACTCAGACGAGCACTGATTCAACCCAGATGCTTTTCCCTATTCATATATATAGGATTATTTGTTGAGACATAAATGGGGGCTGGAGAGATGGCTCACTGACTGCTCTTCCAGAGGTCCTGAGTTCAAGTCCCAGCAACCACATGGTGGCTCATAACCATCTGTAATGGAATCCAATGCCCTCTTCTGGTATGTATGAAAACAGCTATAACGTACTCATACACACAAAATAAATTAAAAAAAAAACACATGTGAGACATAAATGGGCAAATTTTCTCATTTTTATTTAAATATTTTTTATCTTAAAAGCTTGTCTTTGGGGGTTGGAGAGATGGCTCAGCAGTTTAGAGTGATGCTGCCCTTGCAGAAGACCCAGGTTCTGTTACCAACGCCCATATATCGGCTCATTTCCACTTATAACTCTAGTCCCAGAGGCTTCAGTGCCCTTTGACCTCTATGGGCTTTTGCACACACTTGATACACATACACACACTCAGACATATACATAAATGGTTAAATATACATCTTTTTAAATATTAAGGAAAATACTTGTCTTTTGCTAACTGAACTGATTTTCGAGTTAAGAATTTTAAGGTTGTTTGTTTGTTTGTTTGTTTGTTTGTTTTGGAGGGGAAAATGGGAGAGGGAAAGTGTACATGTGAATGAAGAAAATACCTAATTAAAAAAAAAAAAGAATTTTAAGGTTGAGTCCAACAACGTTCCTTTGACCTTGTTATACTCCACCTTCAAATGCTAAAGATGTCCTTGGAGAAATCCCTATAGAGTGTGGATAGAAAGTTTAATTTTCTGTTCTTTATAGATTGAAAAGAAATCCTTGAATTGGTTTAGTTAGGAAATATACAGCCAAATCTGTAGCTTATAACCATGACCTAGTTAAAACCTTCCTTCCTTCCATCCTTCCTTCCTTCCTTCCTTCCTTCCTTCCTTCTTTCCTTCCTTCCTTCCTTCTTTCCGCCCTTCCTTCCTTCTTTCCTTCTTTCCTTCCTTCCATCTGTCCTCCCTTCCTCCCTTCCTCCCTTCCTCCCTTCCTTCCTTTTTATCCTTTTCTGTGAACACTTATGCACAGCACCCATGTGAATAGGAAAGCTTGAAGGACTAAACTCTCTCCCTCTACCATGCGAACTCCTGGGATGACACTTGTGTTGTCAGGATCAGTACTTCACTGAATGAGCTACTTCAATGGCCTGCTCTACTTTTCTGTAAACATGAAAATCCAGTTCAAATGCATGAATGAAAGTATGGCTTCCTCTGATTTAAGAGGATAACTCACCAGCATATTTGTCATTTGATGCTAAGCCATGAGGCAACATCTGGCTTGATGACCTTGCCGGATCTCCTCAGAGGTAGCCCCAAACTGGAAAGCTCTCCAGTTTGCTAAAAATGGCCATTTTGTTAGGACTGAAGCTGTGTTAAGATCTAGTGAATTCCTGCATCAGTCTGGGTTTGCAAAGTGATTTAGAGTGGCCTATTTATGTTTTGAAGAGATGAATTATCTTTTAAGAATAAATTGTCTCATTTCAAACTGATGTTCAAATATTCTAAACTGTCATATCACATCCTCATATGAAATATACTTTTGCCCTTTCCTATAAATTTTGTATAACAGAATACAACATTATCCACTAGTCTCTCTCTTTCTCTCTTCTTGAGATAATCATGTCCTTGGGGCATTCTAAGGGAAGACATGCATCCAAGCCACTACAATCCCCAGGAGTGTGATTGCCTTGTGGTAATTATACCCCCTTTCACGATGTCTTATGCTATTATTATGGTGCCTTATTGCTCAAATACCACAGAGATATCACATAATGTAATTACCTTACCTTATCATGCTTTAATAAATAATGTAGGAAGGATGGTTTCTGCAGAAATCCTGTCGACAGAGGCCTAGTATTCAAAAGGAAGGGGTTTGTGATATAGCTAGTGGCAATTTCCAGAACCTAGGGAAAGCAACTGGAACATTAACATCAGATATGTCACTGTGAATGAGTAAACAAATGCATGATTCAGGATGCATGAGAGTGTAGCACGCACTCTGGACACTGGGAGAGCAGACTGCCTATCCAGGTGTGAACATTTGACACTTACATGTTTTTGTGGGATGAAAAAATCTCTGAGACGTGTTGTCTGTTGCTGGACCTCCCTATGCCTTTTCATCCAGTGTAATTGTTGTAAAGGTGAATCAATATGTTTGAAGCGTGAGCTATTACATAAAGAATAAGCATCTCATAGTCATTGATTTAATAACATTTAATGATTGTTTCTCTCACTCACATTATTGGAGATGCTGCATTTCCCTTCAGCTTATTAAATATGGAACTACTATATTGATCAGTGATCTGGCAGAGAACGAGTTTCATTTAAAAAAAATGCTGTGTATGTGGAGAATAACCACCTAACTGCATAATAATATGGATATTATTTACTTAAGCCCTCAAAATATAGCCATGATAAAGTCTGTTGTTAAATGAAGGATAATTTAAACAATTTTTATTTCTGTCTATGTAAAGAAACAGAAAAAGCCCAATTTTATTAGAAACGTCATGTCCATGTAGGTTTCAGAAGCTTTCATGCACAGAAGAGAACATTGTGTTAGGGCAGTGGTCCTCAACCTCACGACCCCTCTGGAGGGTCAAACAATCCTTTCATGGAGTTCATCTAAGATTGTCAGAAAACACAGATATTTACCTTATGATTCATAACAGTAGCAAAATTGCAGCTATGAAGTAGTAATGAAAATAACTTTATGATTGGAGGTCATATATTAAAGGGTCACAGCATTAGAAAGGTTACAAACTTTGCTAACTGTGCTAGGTTCTCCAAACCAAGGCCGGGGCTTCCCCAAAGTCAATGTACTCAAGGAATGAAATAAATGGGTGAATTATGGAAGAAGACAAATCATTCATAAAACCTTGAAGAAATATAAATATTAACTGTGTTAATCATACACAGAAAAATACAAAACAGAAGTAGCATATGTCTTAAGATGCTAGGTGGTATTAGATTAGATTTTACTTAATGTCCAGTCACCATGTTATAAATGACTAAGCATGCTCATGATACAAAATAAGAAGGAAAGTCAAAATGGGATAACAAGAATGAGACAAAGAAAGGATGAGGAAGATGTGATAGGGCATTCTGTAATGAAGAATATTCATAACTTACTGTGGCTATCCCAATCTTGAATTCTTCACATTCCTTGTGGTATCTATGTTGATATCTAATAGGTCACAACCACTGATAACTGATTATGAAACAGAAATTGTATAGGATATTCAATTACAGTTTTTTTAAAATGCCTGTTTTTCAAGTATTTCCAACTCAGTGATTCCCCTCCCTCTCCCCATATACATATACGTGTGTGTGTGTGTGTGTGTGTGTGTGTGTGTGTGTGTGTGTGTGTGTCTGTGTGTGTGTGTATGGAATGGAGATTCCTAAATGAACAGTGTTTTAGGTTTCTTTTATCAATGCAATTAATTTCTACAATTTAAGTGGTGTGAAATAGCAAATATATTTGCTGCTTCAGATAAGAAATACAGAGTGGCTTAAATTATGAGTGGGCAGAGACTTATGGCTCTTCTAGGGACTCTGAGGAGACTACTGCTCCACCAGTTCAAGCCTCTGGAGACTGTGTCACCACACCATGTGACTGACAGCCTCCTCCTTCCACACTAGCTATTGGCGGTTTATTGGGTCTCTGTCACAGCACAGCACTCTGATTTTCTCTTCTACTCTTTTCCTCTCTATTTTGGGAGAGCCTTCTGGTTTATAGTTTGTGAACCTGGATAATTCAAGGTAATCTCCAGAGTTTTGGGTGAACAGATGAGTGAAATTAATTCCCTCTGGAGACTTGAATTCCCTTTAGTGTACAATATTTTCACTATTTTCTAGAGATTAGGCATAGTCTTTTTTTTTTTTTTTTGAGAGAGAGAGAGAGAAACATTATTCGAAGCTTAATGGGTGTAGGGGTAGGGAACCTGTTATAAAATGAATTCTATCTCTGACTCGTGGCTGCTGTGAAGTGAGGAGATTCCCTGTCAAGTACTCCCTCCACGGCACACTGCTTCACTACAGTTCAAGGCGCGACTGAACTAAGTGGCTACGGACAGAAACCTCCAGAACGGCAACAGTTCTCTTCTAGGTTGGTTTCTCACCGGTATGTTTATTATTATTGGATATTTTCTTTATTTACGTTTCAAATGTTATCCCCTTTCCAGGTTTCTCTCCCTCCGAGAAACACCCTATCCCATCCTCCCTTCCCCCCTGCTCCTATGAAGGTGTTCCTCCACCCACCCACCCACTTCCACCTCCCCTGCCCTCGATTCCCCTATACTGGGGCATCTATGGAGCCTTCATAGAATCGCTTCCATTGGCGCATGACAAGGCCATCCTCTACTGCATATGCAGATGGAGCCATGTGTACTCCTTTGTTGATGGCTTAGTCCCTGGGAGTTCTGGGGGGTCTGATTGGTTGATATTGTTGTTCTTTCTATGGGGTTGCAAACCTCTTCAACTCCTTCAGTCCTTTCTCTAAGTCCTCTATTAGGGTCCCTGCACTCAGTCCAATAGTTGGTTGCTAATATTCGCCTCTGTATTTGTAAGGTGACTAACACAAACAATCATTGTTAACCTTTAGTGAAACCTAACAAAATTTTAAATGAAGCAATTTATTAAAATGTATAATATTAATAAATACATAAATTATTCATCATATGATAGTTATATATTTATATAATTATTTATAAATTGTATATAACTTATGTAATATAATTTAAATTATATATTTGTGTATAAAAATATTGAATTATATATTTGTATATATGTGTGTGAGTATATATATATATATATATATATATATATATGTGTGTGTGTGTGTGTGTATACACCTATACATATGTGAGTCAGTATATTAGGGCTCATTCAGAGAAGAAAAATCAATAAGTTGATAATAAAGTGTGTAGTCAGCACACATGAGATAAGGTTGAATGGCAGCCCAGGATTGAGTATTGTCTGAAACTCTTATTCACAAGCTTCATTTCTTCTTCATATGTCATATGCATATGGAGCATTTCTGAAACTGCACTCTGTCAAGAAAAATTCTAACAGTTTTTAAAGCACTTTATTTTAGCTTTTATATTATCTTACAAACTACCAGGTTTCCATTTGGGATTTTCATACTCAGCTCACTTTGGTTGATTCTACTCTCCCCAAAGATACCCCTTCACCTTGCTGCCACCATTTTTCACCATATCCTTTGGCCCCAGTACTGTTCAGTACACTTTTTTCTATGTTCTACATGCTATAAGTATTTTTTAAAAAAACAAAATAATATATGCTTTGAGATAGTTTATTGGGTAAAGACACCTGCTGCTAAACCTAATGATGCTAGTTTGATCTGGGACCCATTGGTGGTAGGATAGAACCAACTCCTATACTGTGTCCTCCTACTTTCACACGTGCAGCATGACACAAATCCCCCACTAAATAAATAAAAATAATAACCCCTAAAATAATCTTAATAATGGTTTCAGAATTCAAATTCACATAATGTAGGCAAATCCTTTAAAAATATGATTTAACTACTAATTTTATTACACTGTGAGCAGTCAACATCAAACACAGTAGACTTTATTTTAATCTTCATTTTATTCTAAGTGGCCATAATTTTGTGTGTTTACATGAACTTGACCTCTGCTTACTGGACTATTACGATGCCATTCATGAGCATCCATGCATGTCTCTGGGAAATCATACAATTTTGAGTCATCGGTTGTTTTCTTGTTTTGTTTTGTTTTTTGTTTTGTTTTTTGTTTTGTTTTTTGTTTTGTTTTTTGTTTTAATTTAGGAAAAATAGTTCTGGCAAAACGCATACATGTATGAACTTTTCTTTTCAAAGAGAACATGTCTTCCTAAAGAAGCTCTTTTGACTTTATTTTTAAAGCCCCAAACTTCTCTGTACTCTAATACTGAGGATTCAAAGAGCCAGAGCTTGCACAGTTACCACAGGACTCAGGAGCATCTGAGTCAGCATGAGCATCAAGATTCCCAGTGGGGGAGAACTTAGGTCATGACCTTCAAGAGGACATAGTGTTTGACCTATTGACAGGAAACAATCAAATCACAATCCGGCAGATCACTTCCCAACAGACTACGATTACGTGTACCTGCATCTGTGATTCATGGAATTCCCCCTTGTGACCACTGGATTCACTGTAATGATGAGTAACACCCTAGCTCAGGAAATCGAAACTTGAGTGGAGGGCGGAAAAAAAAAACAGTCGCAGGAAAAATAATAGAAGATAGTAACAGCAGTCACAACGCACGGCTTTAAGACTGAGGTGTGCTCTTCAACGTTAAACTGTAAATACAAGGCATTAATGGTAGCTCACATTGAAAAGTAAACTAACATGAAGTCTTGCAAGAGCCTGGACTTGATGATCTGTATTAACGAAACAACGTAGGTCTATTTAAGCACCCACATCAGTGATGAGGTTGGGGCTGATTGTGTCTGCCCTGCTTCCTTCCCATAACATTGTGAAACCTGTCACACTGCTTTGATCTTCCTTGGAAGATAAATTGGCTTGCCCACCCCTGGAATCTAGGTTAGACTGTTGTCTTGCATTAGCCAGTAGAATAAAGACAAGGAGGTACTGTGATTGCCCTGGAACAGTGTGTGTACCTATGTGATGCCACTAGAAACCCAGCATTCAAAAATTAAATTATTTTGCAAAATGCTATATTTTCTGATGGTGCTAGAGATTGAACCCAGGACCTGCACATAATAGGCCAATACTCAAACTCTGAGCTGTGTAGCCATTATAAAAAATACTTTAGAGGCCTCAGGAAGTGCAGGGGAGTCTCAGGACTGCAGGGACAGGAGCCTCTCAGCAGGGACAGAGCTGGATCAGCAAACATCTCTGCCCCCTCCCAAGAGCAGAGGGCCTGCATCCTCAGCAGGCTTTAGCCTCAGGAATCAGGCTGGACCAGCCAGGAGACATAGGTCTCAGGAAGTGCAGGGGAGTCTCAGGACTGCAGGGACTGGGGCCTCTCAGCTTCCGAGGGACAGAGCTGGATCAGCGAACATCTCTGCCCCCTCCCTGCTAGGGGAGGGCTTCCCCCCAAGGCAGGCTTCAGCCCAAGGACTCAGGTGAGATCCGCCATTTTCTCTCTGGGGTCTTGCTAAGGCAGGACCAGCCAGGAGGCATAGGCCTCAGGAAGTGCAGGGGAGTCGAAGAACTGCAGGGACTGGAGCCTCTCAGCTTCCAAGAGACAGAGCTGGATCAGCAAACATCTCTGCCCCCTCCATGCTAGGGGAGGGCTTCCCTCCAGGATGAGCTTCAGCCCAAGGACTCAGGCGGGACCAGCTGGGAGGCACAGGCCTCAGGAGTGGAAGGGGAGTTGCAGGGCAGCAAGGAAAGGTCAAGCTCTAAGACACCAAGAACTTTTAACACCAGAGATCAAGAGATGGCAAAAGGCAAACGCAAGAATCCTACGAACAGAAACCAAGACTGCTTGGCTTCACCAGAACCTAGTACTCCCACCTCAGCAAGCCCTGGATATCCCAAAACACCAGAAAAGCAAAATTTGGATCTAAAAACTCATCTCACAATGCTGATAGAGGAGCTTAAGAAGGACATGAATAACTCCCTTAAAGAAATACAGGAGAAAACAGATAAAGAGATACAAGCCCTTAAAGAGGAAACAAAAAAAAATCCCATAAAGAATTACAGGAGATCACAAGTAAACAAATAGAAGCCCTTAAAGAGCAAACCCAAAAATCCCTTAAGGAATTTCAGGAAAACACAAACAAACAGGTGAAGGATCTGAGTAAAACCATTCAGGACCTAAAAATGGAAGTAGAAACAATAAAGAAATCACAAAAGGAGACAACCCTGGAGTTAGAAATCTTAGGAAAAAAGTCAGGAAACATAGATGCAAGCATCACCAACAGAATACAAGAGGTAGAAGAGAGAATCTCAGGGGCAGAAGATAACATGGACAACATTGACAGAACAATCAAAGAAAATGCAAAATGCAAAAAGACCCTAACCCAAAACATCCAGGAAATCCAGGACACAATGAGAAGACCAAACCTAAGGATAATAGGTATAGAAGAAAGTGAAGACCTCCAACTTAAAGGGCCAGTAAATTTCTTCAACAAAATTATAGAAGAAAACTTCCCTAACCTAAAGAAAGAGTTGCCCATGAACATACAAGAAGCCTACAGAACTCCAAATAGACTGGACCAGAAAAGAAATTCCTCCTGCCACATAATAGTCAAAACACCAAATGCACAAAACAAAGAAAGAATACTAAAAGCAGTAAGGGAAAAAGGTCAAGTAACATATAAAGGCAGGCCTATCAGAATTACACCAGACTTCTCACCAGAGACTATGAAAGCTAGAAGATCCTGGGCAGATGTCATGCAGACCCTAAGAGAACACAAATGCCAGCCTAGACTACTATACCCAGCAAAACTCTCAATCACCATAGATGGAGAAACCAAAGTATTCCATGACAAAACCAAATTCACACAATATGTTTCCACAAATCCAGCCCTTCAAAGGGTATTAAATAGAAAACCCCAACACAAAGAGGGGAACTACATCCCTGAAAAAGCAAAAATGTAATCTTCCAACAAAACTAAAAGAAGATAGAGACATGAATGGAATGTCAGCTCTAACTACAAAAGTAACAGGAAGCAACAATTACTTTTCCTTAATATCTATCAACATCAATGGACTCAACTCACCAATAAAAAGACATAGACTATCAGATTGGGTACGTAAACAGGACCCAACATTTTGTTGCATAC
>JADRCD010207029.1:0-27366 GCA_019843815.1 Montemys delectorum
CCCCCCCCCCCCAACTCCCGGGCTCCATTTGTATATGAATATGCTGTGAAATCCCCTTCATCCATACAACTCTGTAGAGTCATGGGGCATCTACCTCTTCTGTAGACACCCAACCCAGGAAACCACGGGCTGAATGTCAGCTGATTGCTCACGGCCATTAATTACTCTTAGCGTGCTCTTTTGCTTCCCCCACTCTTAGGTGGAACTGTGGAAACAAGACAGGGACTCACCAAGTGTAAATATGGACAGTAGGTTTCTGAGCCAAAGGGAAGTCCAGTGTTGTGGACGACTTTTGTTCCTCTTTATCTCACATGTTCAACCAAGCAGGAGGAGGCGGCAGAAGGGACTTTCTCTGGCCATGGTTTTATTTCTCTTCTTGGAAAAAATTCTATACAGTTTATGTGGGAATGCTTACTGCACTCTCTCTCTCTCTCTCTCTCTCTTATCTGATCTGCCTGTCTAGACTTCCACCTCTCTTCCTGTGCTATTCTCTGAGTGTGGAATACCACTCAAAGCCTCATTCATCCAAGATTGTATAGGTTCCTTGAAGAAGGCACGGTGACCACTGGAGAGTGTGGTACCTGGGGATGTAGCCCAAGTGGTAGAGTGCTAGCCTGGTATGCAGGAGGCCCTGGGTACACAAACATATATAGATGTGTAGCTCACATCTATGTTCTCAGCATTTTGAGAGAGGGAGGCACTTGGGTCAGAAGATAAGGGTCATATAAGACGACTTAGTGAATTCAAGGCCAGCCTGGGCTGTTTCTGAGACCCAGTCTCAAAACACAAAGATATAAGTAAACTCCCCTAATGGGCGAGGCAGGATGAATCTACCTTGGAGTGCAAAATGGCTCTCTCTCTTTCTCTCACTCACTCACTCACTCACTCACTCACTCACTCACTCACTCAGGGCCTGGGATCCTATCCTAAGAAGATGGAGTATCAGAGGCAGAAAGGAAAGAGAAAATTTTTCAGAGGGCAGAACACTCTACCTTCTGCTTCTCCCTAGATCCTGACTTTGCAAGGGGAAAGACAGGCACACTGCAGAGATGGAAGCACCCAGGTGAGGAAAAGCACACGAAGTGATGCTCCTGTGTGCCTCAGGCCTGGGCATTTATACCTAACAGTAAAGCAGTGGTTCTCCACCTGTGGGCTGCAACCCCTTGGGGTCGCACATCAGATAGCCTGCATATCAAATATCTACATTATGATTCATAACAGTAACAAAATTACAGTTCAGAAGTAGTAAGGAGATAATTTTATGACTGAGGGTCACCACAACATGAGGAACTGTCCTGAAGGGTCACAGCATTAGGAGGGCAAGAAATCTAGGTAGAAACTGAAACATGAAAAGGCTCAACCCAAAGTGATGAGCTACCTCTTTCTGAATTATTCACAGGTGAGAGGCCAGGGCAGGGATGGGAAACACGGTAGCTGCTCTAAGCAAGCTCCAGGGGCAGCTAGCATACCAGCCCTTTACAGAAGTTAGATCCAGAACCTGTTCTGAGAAGATCTGTTAGGAGGAGGCATCGCTCCTTCACGGTTGACACAGCCGAGGCTCTGGTTTGGCAATCAGGGCTTATGCCTGTACAAGCAGTCCTAGGTTCCTATTTTCTGCAAGGTACAGTTCATAGACTGGATAGAGGTGGCTCGGCCTTCTTGCTGATGGGTTTTGCCCAAGTTCTCAAAATCTCATTCCATTCAGTCACACCTATGTGTGCCCCACCTGGCTGACTTCACCCACCTGAGTATTTCTCCAGATTCATTGTTGTGGCCATCTCACTGAGGAGGAGAAGAAAGAGAGAGAGAGAGAGAGAGAGAGAGAGAGAGAGAGAGAGAGAGAGAGAGAGAGGGCCAACCCTTTAACGACCATGAGGACTAAGCTGGGCCCTCACTGGATAGCCCTGCCTGACCCTTGTCATGGAGTCCTGGTGTGACTCAGCATCCCCCGCCCAAGATATAAAGGGTTAGGACCAATCCAAAGAGCTTGCTGCTACTCTCAGGAGGCCCCAAAAGTCAATAAAGGCCGCGGGGGTGGGGAGGGGAGGCAGCCTTCCCTGCTGAGATGACTTTAGGGAGAGGGGCTGGTGAGGAGCAGGCCAGGAAGGCAAATAAAACAGTAACCATAGGAACAAGAATAGTATGAATGGCAATCACTCAGGTCTAATGACCATGTGCCTGGCAGTCTTAAGCACTTCCTTACATTAATTCATTCAGTAGTCACTAAAGTCCTGAAAGTGTGGTGATTATAAACCACAGCTGCTCACTGAGAAGTCCCACCCTTAACTAACAAGCTATTTGCAACTGAGACCTGCTGGACATCTCTAACCCAAATCTGAGTGTCACTGGGTATAGAAATCATACTATAGGGCAGGCCCAATGCCTAGGAGTAGTTGATAAAAATACAAGAAAGTCTGTGGGGTTTTTTTGTTTTTTTTTTTTTTTTGGGGGGGGGGTGTTTGATTTTAGTTTAATTTAGTATTTTTGTCATATCGGGTGTTTGTTTATATTTTGATTGTTTAGTGTTTGTTTTGTTTTATTTTTGAAAAAGAATATTAAGTTAGGTGGGTAGGATCTGGGAGAAGGTAAAGGAAGGAGAAGAATATAATATGATCAAACTATATTGTATAAAAAATTTTAAATCATTTTTTAAAAATTAAAAAAATAAGTAGAGCTGTTGAAAGGCAAGACTTATTCTGAGAAACAGCCACAGCAAGCTATTGTAAACTATGCCTTTCATGGAATGTGTGTATCATTATAGAGGTAAAATTATTAATCATACAGGTTAAGGGAACTGGGCCTTTGTATATGTGTGGGTGCATTGTATGCATGCATGGTCTATGAGCTATGTGTGCGCATGTGTGTGCAGGCGTGTACACCATGCATGTGCTCACAGAGGCTAAAGGGGAAGATGCAGCTTTCTCTGTCACTCTCCACCTGATTTCTTTCAGAGTCTCTCTGACCCAGGAGGCAGGCTGGTATCAGTCCCAGGAATCCTCCTGTCTGTGCCCCACAGTTCTAAGGTTACAGGTACAGGCAACTGCACCTGAATTTTACATGGGTACTAGGGATTTGAACTCAGATCTTCACGTTTACATAGCAGCTGCTTTTATCCACTAAGCCATCTCCTCAGGCTATTTGTTTTGTAAGACTTCACTGTTCCTCCCCAGCTGGGCTTGAATGTGTTATCCCCCTGCCTCAGCCTCTATCCTCCACACACAGAGCTGACATTGCAAGCATTAGCTATGAGTAAACCCTACCTGGGTTTTAATAGAAATACTGAAATTAAAAATCTGTCTTTGGGGAAAACAAAGTCTCTCACTCATCCCCAAGCTCGCCTTGGAGGGCAGGGACCACTCTGTGGCTTCTTGGGACCACTGAATTCACCTCTCAACAATACCAAACCAATCCCAAGCTTGCTGGCCATGAGGACAGAGTCGGCTGCCATTGGACAGCCATGCTGACTCCTGTCAGCGAAGTCCTGGTGTGACTGAGCTCCACCTCATCTGGGGATATAAAGGGTTAGGACCAATCCAAGGAGCCGCTGCCACTCTCAGGAGGTCCTTTTTGGAAACAGATCTTCCAGCCTCCATGGAGCCTTCAGATGATCAACACCTGACTGAAGAAAACCTTGGAAGAAGTCTCGTTTCCAGCAAGGCCCAAGCACCTGGCCCTCAAAAAATGGACGTAACAAATACTTATTACTGGCTTAAGATCTCGGACTTGGGGAGTAATTTGTTTCACAGAAAGGAAGTTAGTGAAAGTTGGTGATGTTCGTCATTTGCCCTTTGCAGATGTGAACTGAGGGTATGGATGGGGCTAGCCTAAGGTCCTGGGGAGTATGACCTGAATCTGAGCAGCTTGGTTCCAAGGTCCTATCAAGACTCAGAACTGTAAGACAGCAGGTTCTTTTGGAGAAGAAAGGCTTGGACATTCCTGGAGCTGGGTGCTTGCTGGGTGGCTCTCCAGTTCCCCTCACCTGATCTGGGCTCTTCCTATTCCAACTGGGATCTCCCGGGAGTCTCTCCAGTGTACCTCTCTCCAGCTGAGACTAGCCAGAAAGAACTAGCTGCTATTGCTAATCACCAGGAAACCAGATCAACAGAAGACCTAACTGCCTTCTGTTTCTTTCGGTGAGGGTCTGCCTGCCTCAGTGCAGGAGCCTCCATTGTCTCAGTTCTTCTGCAGAAAGATGCAAATCCCCGGTACAAGGCTTTCAACTCAGAAAGGACAGTCCCTTTCCACTTAAATGGTGACTTTTCTCTGTGGGCGTCTCTTGGCTCAGAGCCACATGGCTCACCTAGTGGGAAAGAGGTTGGCTCATTTGGACACACACGACTTAAGCACGTACTGCATGGCCCCAGTGCCAGGACCACAAAGATGACAGGTGAGTGACGCCAGAGCAAGCCTGAAAGAGCCACTGGACCTGTGCGTGTCCCCAGGAGACCATGGGCCAAGGTCTTGCACTTGATTGCATGATTTCCTCTTGCACTGCTCCCCCCACCTTTGGCTTCTTTACTTATTCTGTTTTCAATTACAAAATATAAGAAGTCAATTCAGAAAATAAATAAATAAATCTATCCAGCATTCGCCTATGTAGCATCCCCTATGGGACTTTGCTGTAACAGATGCAGGTGTTCACTCTGTTCTGTGGGACTGTCTGCATGGAAGGGGTCTTGTACACAATGGAGGTCATGGTGTGCACGTCTGTATTATAATATGCTGCTGTGGCTTGATATGACCCTAAAAATTCATAGATGAACTTTGACCCATTTTTCTATTTCTATGTGGGTGCTATTTGGATGTGGGGTGTTTAGAAAGGGATTGGGATTGGTCAAAGTCTAAAGGTGGACTCCCACAGTGGCTGCAGTAGATTTATAAGAAACGAAGATCCTAAGACACTTACTCTGTCTCACCAGTTGTCCTCTACCATGCTGTGTGGTTATTCAACAAGAAAGTCCTCGCCAAATGTTAGCACCCCAAAGTGTGAACTAATTAACTTCTATTCTTTATAAATTACCTATATTCAAGTATTTCTATATAGTAACAAAAAACAGATGAAGACACATGTGGTTGAAAGTTTGTTTCCCCAGCATATTCTTTTTCTTCCTTCCTTCCTTCCTTCCTTCCTTCCTTCCTTCCTTCTTTCCTTCTTTCTGTCTGTCTGTCTTTCTTTCTTTCTTTCTTTCTTTCTTTCTTTCTTTCTTTCTTCCTTTCTCTTTTCTATCTCTCTTTCTTCCCTCCTTCCTTCCTTCCTTCCTTCCTTCCTTCCTTTCTTCCTTCTTTTCTTTGAGACAGGGTCTCTCTGTGTAGCCCTGTCTGTCCTGGAACTTGTTCTGTATACCAGGTTGGCCTCAAATTCATAGATATCAGCCTGCCTTTGCCTTCTGAGTGGGATTAAAGGGATGTGCCACCACCACCCGCCTTTTTTCCCCCTATTCTATCCTTCTGTTCCCTCAATGCATATAACTAGCATGTTTAGCTTTTCTCCCACGGCATGGTGGCATGGCAAAAGGACACATCCTCCAGTGGTGGCTCTCAGACACCAGTCAGTGCTTGCCTCAGTTTCCTGTGTCTAAAGTGAAAAAGAAACAAAGTCCAGGCAGTTTTCTCTAAGGCTACAAAACCATGCTTACTGTTTTTAGTAGACTGATTATGCCCTGACTTTTTGTTAAAGACACAGTGTGTCAGTCAGAGAAAAGGGGAGACAAGAAGGAGGAAAGAAAGAGAAAGGGAGACACTTTTTTTTTAAATGGCAATCTTGTCTGAATTCCAATATTTTGCTTTATTTTCAAACAGACTCTTACTATGCAGCTCAGGTTGGCCTTGAACTTGTAGGACTCTTCTTGTTTTCACTCCCAAGTGCTGGGATGACAGGTATGAGCTACAGCACCTAGAGGAATTACAGAGATTTATAGTAGGAAAATGCTATCCACCTGTGCAGTCCAATCACACTTTTTAAAATCACTTATAGTAGCTGGAGAGATGTTCAGTTTTTAAGATCACTCACTGCTTTTTCAGAAGGCCTGAGTTCCTTTCCTTTTCCAGCACACAGTCAACTGTCTCACAACCATCTGTAATTCCAGGTCCACGGGATCTGACAACCTCTTCTGGCTCCTGTGGACACCTGCACACATGTGGCATTCACTCAAAAACACACATGCATATACATGAATAAGAAGGAAAATAGAAGAAATCTGTTTTAAAATTGCTTCTGTGTTTGTGTTTTAGGCTTAATGTTCAATTTATCTTTGAGGTGCTTTGACTCTAAATCCAGAGCTTCTGTGGCCTCTAATCGGGCCTCAGAGAAGTCGGAGGGCTGAATCTTAAGGGAGAAAAGGTAATAAGTCAGATCCAAAATGCTCCGCCTCAGAGGTGTGGGGAATATCTTCCCCATAGGCCTGGTACATCTTGGAACTATTTCATTTAAATGGTAGGGAGGGAAAGGGATCTGGGTTTACATCTATGGCACAGTGATAACCGGACATGCAAGCTATAAAGAGAAAGGTGACTGAGCAATGCTTGGAGCAGTAGTTCTGACTTAGAAAAAGTGACAAACAAGGGGACAGGGCTTTCTGCTGTTGGTGGTGGCTTGAATGATGGTTCTTGAATTTCTAAAATCCTGACCTAGACGCAGGTTATATGCCTACTTCTGTATGTATGTATGCACACATCATAATACAGGTACATGGCTGTGGGGAATATATACTGAAAACACCTCAAGGTGTAAGGTCAACACTGGCTTCCCTAGCCCCTTGCAACATGGCCTCTTTCCTGGACTTAGCCCCCATCTGACACATTGCAAGAGATGGACATTTCAGGAGAATGAGGAAGCTAAGATGTGCACAGAAGCAAAGGATGGGAGCACACACAGTCATGGGCTGCTGGCACCCAGAAGCATAACATCAGCAACAGGGGGTGAGCATCAGAACAGCCCCAGCCTGTAGACACTGTTTCAGGCTGGAGCATCTCCAGGGCCAGTCCTCTAGTCCTCCCACTGGAGAGTCTATGAACTACAGAATGCCCTTTCCTGTTAATCCAGCCAGAGTGTGCTCCTCTGCATGTGTGTAGGAGCTCACGTCCTTTTTGTCTTGCTGTGCTAACATCTGGCAGACCGTCAGAGATTTTGAGGGAGTTGGCTTCATCAAACTCTCAACTCCCTCCTCCAACAACCAGTCTTCACTGAGCAGGTCCCCAGTGCCAGCTTGTGTCCTCTATTCCCACAGCCAATGCAAGGCTGAGGCTCTGAGCAGCCAGGCTAACTTTCCCCTACATTATTATTTCCCTTCTCTCCACACTGTATTGCAAAACCAGGCGTTTGTGCACTGCCAGCCGCTGCAGCTCCCATCCTCCTTGCCCAGTCCTCCTGCTGTTTCTAATGACTGCTGGCAGAGCGGCCGCATTTCCCCCTGGAACCAGCACCATCTGGGTGGGGTTCTGAGAGGGTGAGCGTGTGTGTGTGTGTGCGTATGTGCGTGTGTGTGCGTGTGTGTGTGTGTATTTGTGAGAAAGGCAGGGTTGGTGACTTGAAAGCCACAAATTCTAGACTGTCAACTTCCCAATAAATTTATTAATCTCTTTTTCATGCTTTGGGTTGTAGGGATCTGTTCCCCGTATTTTCAGGACTGGAGGTGGTTTGTACCTGCGTTTATGTGCTTTGCCTTTGCTTTTTCTTTGTTAGAATTTTTTTTTCTGAATTCAGTCTCTCCTACAGCCTTAGAAGTGCTGGATAGCACTTACTAACCCTGGGATAGCGCCATAAGCTCCCTGCAATGTCACAGCCTGTATAAAAGCTACATAGTATTATCGCCCTCGGGCCAGAGAGGAGAAAACTGAAGTTGCAGAATATATTTTTCAGGAAATATTTGTTGATAACTAACAGGAATTCAACAACAACAACAACAACAACAACAACAACAACAACAACTAAATCAAACCAGAAAAGAAGAGGGCAGAAAGAAAGAATGATAGAAAAAGAAGGAAGGACAACGAAATAAAGTTGTCCCCTAAGCATCGGTTAAGAGGCACATCTGGACTGAGCTATCCAAAGACTTGGCTGGGTGTCACCTTGCTTTCTCCTCTAAATTGGCTTTGTGTCAACACCTGTCCTACGGGGAACCAAAGCCATGGCAGCTCTTTGCCTGCCGCCAGTCCACAGAGTTTTTTCTAACATAGCTGGCAGTTCTCTGAGGCAGGTTCCTAATGGCGAGGTTGGAGTCACCCTCATCTAGAATCTGGACAGAAACTGAGGGTGGCAGGTTTCTGGTGCTGACGGCATGGAGGGATGAACTCTGGGTAGCTAACAGCAGGAAGGCAACTGGCCCTTCAGGAGATGACGTGGCGTAGGAAATGGGTTCGAGCCTGAGCTTGAAGTCTTCTGTGAGGGCATCTGAGGTCCATGAGTGGTCCTGGAGATCTGGCTGTCCCCAGCTGCCAGAAATTAGGTTAGCTTTACAGACTGACAGAAAGGACACCACAGCCCAAATTCTTGCGTTGTCATACTCAAATTAGACCTTGATCAAAAAGCATTTGGAAGAGTCAGATATGAGGTATTACTATACTGTCCCTAAGCACACTGTCCATCTTGGTTGGTGAAACCAGCCTAAACCTGGCATTTTTCAATAAATGAATAAAGCAAAAACTTATAGCGAAAGTAATAGCTGGCCTCTGAGATGGCTGCTGGGTAAAAGCGCCTCCTGCATAGATCCAATGACCTCAGTTGGATTCTAAAATCCCACTGCAGAAGAAGACAACTGATGCCTGAAAGGTGTCTGTCCTCTGACCACCGCATGTATGCCTGATAAGCACAAACCTGCTCACTTGCACCTCTACACGTGTGCGTGAACATACAATACACAGAGACAAATAAAAAATAACAGTAGTAATATCTGTCTGTGAGTCTTAGAACAGCTTCTTAATTCAACACTTACTGTTGTATTGTCCTTTAAGTTCTAAACACTGGCTCTATAATTCCTTCCCCTTGATGACACTGAGCTGCTGGAGACTCTGTTTCCTCCCCATTTCATCCAAAGTGTCCAAGAGTTCTGAACCTTGGTGATTTAGAGAATTCTGTGAAGTACACTGGCCTAGGATTCTGAAAACCAAAAGCCCAGTCCTTTCACCACACAAAGAAATGCTGTGGTGTGACTTTTGAGGAGAGAATCACCCTAAGCACTCTCTGTCTCTCTCTCTCTCCCTCCCTCCCTCTCCCTCTCCCTCCCTCTCTCTCTCTCTCTCTCTCTCTCTCTTTCTCTCTGTCTGTGTGTGTGTGTGTGTGTGTGTGTGTGTGTGTGTGTGTGTGTGTGTGCACGTGTATGTGTGTGTCTGTGCTTTAAAGATCTGCTTAATTTGCCCACTCACAGACTATGGAAGACCATACTAGGAAAGTACCTAGGGGTGCTGTTACTTTGCTCACTTAGATTTGCCCACAGAGCTGTCAATCTCTAAGATAGTTTCCAACAGAGGGTGAGTCCTGGCAGTCACCCTCCTGTGTTCCTGTGTAGTCTCCTCTGGACTCTAGCTTTTGTCTTGCAGCAGTTTCCAGATAACAGGATTCAGTAGATGTGGCACTGAGTGGCATTCAAAGCTAGGCCACAAGATGATTCAGCTTCAAGTAAATGAAAATCTAAAGGGAACCAAGCAGCCGAGCCTGTCAATCCAGGACAGTGTGGGTGGGAAGAGAATCATACTGTTAGTGCAAGACAGTAGATTTGGGCCAAGGGCCCCGCCAATTTGTTCCCAGCAAAAGCTTGATGATTAAAATCTGGATCCAGCAAAAGCTTGATGATTAAAATCTGCTGCTTTGGGACTTAGGGAGACAGCCTGGTTTTCGTTTTCCTCACCATTAGCCCAGCAGCTAAATGACCCCTCTTGTGGCCATCAACAAACAGGCATGGAAATGGGACCTGACTTGTGGCAGAGTTGGGAGGATCAGTAGATACAGTGCCTTGCCGAATTAACCCTCTATACATTTTGGTCACAGTGGTGGTGGCAATCATTACTGGTAGTGTACCTTACTTGTTCCTTAACTAGTGTACCTCACCAGGGTTCCTTGATTGAATTTTGTGAAAGGTATAGATCAAGCTACCCTATGTGGTTTACTTCTTTTTAAAGTTATTTTTAGTTTTGAGATTATAATTACATCATTTCCTTCCTTCCCTTTCCTCCCTCCAAACACTTTCATATACCCCACCTTACTCTTTCAAATTCATGGCCTCTTTTCTCAATTAACTGTTATCATATGCATATATGAAAACAATATACATATACATCCCTTAATTCAACCTGCTTAGTCTGTATAATATTAATTGTATGCATGTTTCTATATTTGATAACTGAAGGATGTGTTCCTCCATGGTGTAAGTTATTTCTCCTCACCTCAGCATTTTTTAGCTGACTGTAGTTCTTTGTGTAGCTTGAGGCCTGGTGGGCTTCCCCTGTCCACTTTGGTTGGCCTATAGTCCTTGTCCTTGTTCAGCTCAGGTTTGGTCAGTCATGGTGACGAGACTTTACTGGTGAGGCTTCAGGCATTCCTAGAAGGCGTGATTTCACAGCCAACTCCCCGCCCCCATCCTCTGGCTCTTACGCCCCGCCATTTCCACCTCTCTCTTTCCACACCCACCATTTCCACCTCTCTCTTTCCACGCCCATTTCCACCTCTCTCTTTCCATGCCCATTTCCATCCCTCTCTCTCTTTCCACGAGCGCCATTTCCACTCCTCTCTTTCCGTGTCCTCCTCAACAACGTTCTCTGAGCCTTTGGTGCAGGAGTGTTTTGTACATGTATCCACTGGAACTGGGCTCCACAGCTCTGTATTTTGATGGGTCGTGGTTTTCTTTTTTCTTTTTTCTTTTTTTTTTCTTTTTCTTTTTATTTTTGTGGATAATACTTTACTAGAGAGCAAACAAGGCCAGGCCATCCTACTCTGGAGACCGAGCCTGCACACTGGGGAGTACAGATCTTTGGGCTAAGCTGCTCAAAGTACAGTGAAAGATTGTCTAGTTAGAAACATGACAGAAAGAAACATGGGAAGAAGAGGACTTTGCTGAGGGCAAGGGGCTGACATTTGGAGGCTCGAGTGAAAGGGGAGACAAGGAGTTCTTGTAGAGGGAAAGTTCATAGAAAGACAGAGGAAGAAATAATGGGAAGATTGATGAAGAGAAGTTACTGGAAGCAAGCTGTGGCCCAGTCAGTGTCCAGGGTGACACGTGCACTGATGAATCCTCCCTACCAGCACCAGCCCTCCATGCAGGGTCCTACTTGTTGCCCCATGTGGCCTGTTTTAAGTACACAGGACTTGGAAGGAAGTGGCTGGTCTTCATATAGGCAGAGATCTTCTTCAGGCCCTCAAAGTGGGCCACAAAGTCCATCAGGTTTGGGAAGGCGTCCAGGCACGTGGGTTCAAACTTCGGTGCTGATCAAGGACATCATAGACGAGGAAATCTACAAAGGTGATCTTATTCCCTGCAAACCGTGGCTGCTTCCCCAGGAACTCAGAGTACAGCTTCAGCTGGTCTGGGAGGCCCTTCAAGAACTCTGGCTTCCGTTTCTCAAAGTCAGGACTGTAGCAGAGCATGCCCATCTGAATGCAGCTATCCATAACCTGTTTCTCCAAAATGTCCACACGAATCCTCTCCTCCTCCGTCTCTCCACACAGGTTGTGCTTGCGGCCAAGGTAGCGCAGGATGGCATTGCTCTGGGTGACCTTGTGTGGCCCGTCAATTAAGTAGGGCAGATTAGGAAAGTCCAGGCCCAACTTGAATTTGTCATTCAGCCACTGGCTTTGGTCATAGTCAGGAGCGTCCCCCATGGCGTATCTCTTCTCTTCATAGCCTGTTTCAGTGTATTCCAGGAGCAGGTGGATGGCGTAACCCAGTCCACGGATATCCCAATAACCCAGAGTCATGGGCATGATTTCTATTCCAGCCTCGATGACAGTGCAGTCAGGCCACTATGGAGAAAGACTCTGCTTCGAGATCGGATTGTGGTTTTCTTTAACGGTCTCCTTCTATTGCAAAGAGTTTCCTTGATGAGGGGTGAGGACCACACTTATCTGAGGTATAAGGGTAAATATTTACATTGTAATTAGGGATTATGCTGGTTTAGATCATCGATGATGGTAGATTCTCCTCAAAGATCCATGACTAGCCATGGGCAGGCTATAGGTTTCCAGTACCAAGCACCATTTCCCTCTTGTGTCAGCCATCATAGCTGAGATGCCTCTTGGAGCACATGAGAACTTTTAACACCAACCAGGCTTGGAGAAGGACGTTTGGTTCCAGTCCCAAAGCCAGGCATCCCCCCCCCCACTTTTTTTGTTTGTTTGTTTTTTGTTTTTGTTTGTTTGGGTTTTTTTGTTTTTTTCAGACAGGGTTTCTCTGTGTAGCCTTGGCTGTCCTGGAACTCACTCTGTAGACCAGGCTGGCCTCAAACTCAAAAATCTGCCTGCCTCTGCCTCTGCTGGGATTAAAGGTGTGCGACACCACCGCCCGCTCCCCCCCCCCTTTTTATTAGATATTTTCTTTATTTACATTTTCAAATGTTTTCCCCTTAGCTGGTTTCCCCTCCAAAATACCCCCTATTCCTTCCCCTCTGCCCCTGCTTACCAACCCACCTTCTTCCACTTCCTGGCCCTGGCATTCTCCTACACTGGGGCATAGAACCTTCACAGGACCAAGGGCCTCTCCTCCCATTGATGACCAACATGGCCAGCTACTGCTATACTTATGCTGCTGGAGCCATGAATCCCACCACGTGTACTCTTTGGTTGGTGGTTTAGTCCCTGGGAGCTCTGGGAGGAAAAGTCAGGCATTTTTAAGGCAAAGGTCAGTTCCCTTAAAGAAATGCTTGGCCCAGGTTATGTCATTGATCAAATATTGACTTTATTTATGGCCACATACTTGAGGTCTGCTTTACAGTCTCTTTTACAGCCATGTTTGCTTAGTGGATGAGTCATAACCCTTGCTCTGCAACGATTTTACTGGAAATTCTAAAGACAAAAAGCCAGGTATGCCTTAGATACAAATGGTTGAAATCATTGTAAAGACGCTCATTCCTATTGGGTTCCTTAAAACATCTGGTAGCCCACGCTATTTGCCAAGCATGAGATAGGAAGAAAAACAGCCTCTGACCTTATGAAATGTATGCCCTTTTGGGACAGTGGGAGGATGGTATGATGGGTGAAAGATGGATGTGAGAACAGAGAACTACAGAGAGGCACAGCCAGGTGGTAGTGGCACAAGCCTTTAATCCCAACAATCAGGGAGGCAGAGGCAGGTGGGTCTCAGGTTCAAAGCTAGCCTGGTCTACAGAGCTAATCTCAAAGGCTACACTAAGAAACCATATCTTGGGGAAAAACATATGTATAATCTAATATATATACATGTGTGTGTGTGTGTAATTATCTAAACCATCATAATCCCTAATTACAATGTAAACATTTATCCTTATATCCACAGATAAGTGTAGTCCTTACCCCTCATATGAAACCATATCTTGGGGGAAAACATATATATAATCTAATATATATACGTGTGTGTGTGTGTGTGTGTGTGTGTGTGTGTAATTATTTAAACCAGCATAATCCCTAATTACAATGTAAACATTTGTCCTTATACCCACAGATAAGTGTAGTCCTCACCTCTCATATGTGTGTGTGTGCATGTGTATGTGTGTGTATACATACATACATAGAGCGGGAAGAGGAGGAAAGAAGGGGAGAAGAAGGAAGAGGAGAGGAGAGGAGAGCAGAGGAGAGCAGAGGAGAGGAGAGGAGAGCAGAGGAGAGGAGAGGAGAGCAGAGGAGAGCAGAGGAGAGGAGAGCAGGGGAGAGGAGAGGAGAGCAGAGGAGAGGAGAGCAGAGGAGAGCAGAGGAGAGCAGAGGAGAGGAGAGCAGGGGAGAGGAGAGGACAGCAGAGCAGAGCAGAGCAGAGCAGAGCAGAGCAGAGCAGAGCAGAGCAGAGCAGAGCAGAGCAGAGCAGAGCAGAGCAGAGCAGAGGAGACTCCTTTCTTCACCAAGCTTCCAGTCTGGAGGGGGATCCATTCACAGGTCTCTTTCCCGGCATCTCTGAGAACCTTGCGTGGCATGGTGTGACATCACACCATCTATTTTTCTTGGGTGGGGGGGCATGGATTACTCTTTCCAGCCACTTTGCAGTAAGTGGAGCCTTGGGACCAAGTTCTCACCAATCAGAACATGAGTCACATGTCACGTGTGTCCTTTCTGGTTTCAAAGTTAGAACTAATGTGTCTCTTTCAGAAAGATCCTCCTTTCTCTGGCTTGGATGCCACATGTTCTAGGGTTCAGAACCATAAGATGAAGGAGCACCCCAGCACACAAAGACTGTGACTGGAACAAAAAGTAAATCTCATTTTGCCAAGATGTCCCATCCCAGTCAATAAAACACGGGGACACGCACCAGGAAGTTTCTTTATAGGTAGTCTCATTTGGAGTAAACAGAATGAGTTAAGGGGTGCTCATCCATTACTCCATCTGTCTGTCTTCATGGGTTTAGATAAAAGTCGAATTAAATTGTGGAAGTTGGAGCTGCTACAGCCCCAGTGTGAGCATGAAGAAGGGAACAGGGTCACGGGATTTAGAGACCTAACATCACGAAATTGATCTGAGCCGGGATTGTCTAGGGCCATGCTTCACTATATCATTCCAAAAGTTTTAATTAACTTCTTAATTATTTTGATTACTAGGTGTTCCAGTGCATGTCTGGAAATTAGGGGGCAACTCTCAGGAATCCGTTCTCACTTTGCCTTGTTGAGGAAGGGTATCTCTTCCTGTTCCTAGTGTTCTGTGTATTCAGGCTAGACGGCCCATGAGCTTCCAGGCAATTCTGTCTCCACCATCCATTATCACTGTAAGAACGTTGGACGCATGCCACCCCACATCTGCCTTTTTACATGGGGTCCAGGGATTAAACCCAGGTTGTCAGCTTGTAAGGCTAGTGCCTTCACCTGCTGAGCTACCTCCCTGGCCAGGTTTTTTTTTTTTTTTTTTTTTTTAACTTTTAGTGTGTGTGTGTGTGTGTGTGTGTGTGTGTGTGTGTGTGTGTGTGTTGTGATACAAGTCCAGAAGTCAGAGGACAGGGTTGCAGAATCTTGTCTCTCCTTCCTCCTCACATGGGTTCTGAAAATTGAATTCAAGTCACCGAGTGCCATTTCTCTCTCCCCCCTCCCCCTCCCTCCCTCTCTGTCTCTGTCTCTCTGTCTCTCTGTCTCTGTCTCTATCTCTGTCTCTGTCTCTGTCTCTGTCTGTCTCTGTCTCTGTCTCTCTCTCTCTCAATAAATGTCCTGATTGTGTAGTTCTCCGTTATTCATATTAAATGCCTCTGCATTGATAAGGGTGAGGAATTTGGGAATCTTGGGGTCAGGTGGTACCACCTTCTTCTCCTGTGTTCTCTCCACCCCCATCCCCCACCCCTTACATTGTAACCATTGCTAGGACATAGAAGTCATTCTGGATGTTATTCTCCATCTGCAATGCACTCTCACCTGTTTTCTGGCTTTGAATGCTTGGAAAGTAGTAGCCTGCTTTGGGAATGGGAGGTGGTGGCTCAGGCTCTAGGGGCAGATGCTCAGGTTCACATTCTAGCTGCCACCGTCTTCATCGTCATCTTGAATGAGTCACTTACATTCTCCAAACAGCTTTCTCATCTGTGAGATGAGCACAGAATTTTCACACAGGCTGACTATGAAAGCAAATCTACATATGAGGCGTCACTGAGACATGCATAGGAATCTCCAGTGCTACGCAGACCTTGATCATACAACACCCTAGCATGCTAGCTGGATACCACCATTCCTACCTTGGGGCTGATGAAACTCAAGTATAGGGAGAATGAAGTGGCCTGCTCAAGGTCGATCAGCACTAGAACTTCAACCTGGGTCAATAAGTTTTCATGTCAAGGTTTTTCCCAGGGTATTTCGATTGGCTGATGCTAAGATACAAAAGAAATGTCCAGAGCAGAAGGGCTTCTCTCCTTGTTTGCAATAAACAGACTCATTTCCATTCAGTTCATTTCTTCAAGGGAAGAAGTCATTATGCGACATGGCTAATGTCATGTAAGACGTTTAGAACTTAATCAGCAGCTCATTACGCTTATACGGATGACGATACGCTCAGTTCTTGGTCCCGCTGTCTGCTGCCTGGCGTTCGCCTCTACCTTGTGAATATGAAATGAAAGGCCCATCTCCATCATCTAATGCCTTCGTGCAAGACAGATCCGTGGGATCCACGGGAGAGGGCCTTTGTCACTCATGCCTGCATTATCCATGGGAGATGGCTGACCTTTATCATCCACACAGAGTGACTCACCTTTGTCTTCCATACGAGGTGGCTCATGCCCATTATCATAATTTGTGATTGAAACAGTCAAGAGACATTTTATCTGTTTTTCTTTTCCCTCCACGAACCCTCTAGTTAATTTATTTCCCCATCTAACAGGTCAACATTCAAGTTTGCCTTCCGTATATTTGAGACTACGTGGCTCCCAACATTAAGTCACCAGGCTGTGGGAAACACCCTTTACTGGATCAGAATCTGGTCAAAGCTCTTACCCTTGCCCAAAGACCTTGACATCAGAAAGTTACCAATAAAGCACAGGCCATGTTTTCCTTAAGCTCTCTTAACGATTCTCTTGTAACATGCTTCTTACTTGAACAGTGTGTGTCCTTAACTAATAAATCAGCCATCGCCTTGTTTGGAGAGTCTATTGTCTCTCAACCTTGGAGAGACATCAGATGGAGCCCTCTGGCTTTCTCCACAGGTGTACGGCTCCTTGTCTGCTGCAGATGTTATGAATTTGCTGGTCAGGTGATGAGGTCTAGGGTTGGTATTCTCAGAGAAAGGCAAGATTCTTCAGGAAAACGCAAGTCAACTTTTGATCAGTAGAAAAAATAGTTAAGTTCACCTTCTTCTCAAGACAGTTTTTCTCTGTGTGTTTCAATTGCGATTGCCCAGCCCTGTTGCTTTGGGTCCTGTGGTAAGAGAGCAATATCATACTTGGGAGCACATGGCAGAGCAAAGCCACTCTCCTCATGGCCAACATGTGAAAAAAGGAAAACAAAAATGTCAGGTTAAGAGTCCCACAGTCCTCTTCAAGGAGATGCCCCATGATCTGAAGCTCTCATGAGACTGAACTTTAAAGATTCTACACCTACCTCCCAATAGCTCTCCGAGGATCGATCCATGTATGCCTTTCTGGTACATTTCAGATCCAAACTGTAGCAGGGAGCTTCCCTGTAATGTCTTTTAAGTGAGTGCGTCTGGTAGGGGAGAGTGAAGGCTGTTGTCAGATGCCAACCTCTTCCTTCTGGCTCATGTTAGTCCAGTTCTGGCTGCTGGGTTTGGGTGACACTACATGTGTTTAGTTCTTTAGAATGTCCCACCTTTTCAGGACTATGATGCCATCCCAGGGCTTTGTCCTCTCAGCTCACTATTGCCCTTGCTCTTGGTCCTTGACCCCTCAACCTTGTTTGAGCGTTACAGGAGAGTTCACTTGAATGCCAGCCTGGCATTGCCCACTCAACCATCTGATCACTAGAGCACAAAGGGAAAAATGTGAGTGAGGCCCAAACATGCTACAAGCAGACTTGATTTAGGTCTCCAAAAGAATAATTTGACTGGAATCAACACACAAGGCTGGCCAGTAGGACAGCTGCTACCTTGAAGAGCCTTGGTTTTTCCCTCGCCTACAAACTGGCTATGTGACCTTGTGTAAGTGACTCCATCTCTGGGATCTGCTGTGTCACTAAATCTTCAGTCATGCCCAAAGTGCCCCAGAAAACACTCTCTCAAATATTCAGATAGAGGTCCAGAAATCAGCATTTTCCAAAGGTTCTGAGTAAGTTTCCTGGACCCAAAGTTGGTCTTGAAGCCAGTTCCTCCAACCACTGACCTTCATTGTGGGTCTGGGGTTACAGAAGGTAATCAGGAAATGCTGGCTGCTAGCCAGCTCTGTCCAGAAATGTAGCCATTAAAAGCTGCCAGATGGCAGGTGGCAGGGAAGAAGCAAGCGAGAGGGAGGGCTGTATTTGCTGTGAGGCTCAAACAGCACCTGTTGGACTGAAGTGGACACAGGGAAAGCTCTGTGCTCACACGCAGGCAGGGACCCTGGACTTCCCTTGGCTTCCTTCCCATCTCAGGCCAGTTACTCTTCCTATGTCCCATGAAGCTTGTTCCACAGGAAAGTCACAAACTGCTAGTTTGTTGTGGCCCACATTCTCCTCCTCCCCACCCCCAGGTTAGATTTTTTCCCTTGGATATTTTCTTTATTTACATTTCAAATGTTTTTCCCTTTCCAGGTCTCCCCTTTGGAAACCCTTATCCCATCCCCTCTCCCCCGCCTCTATGAGGGTGCTCCCCAACCACCCACTCCCATCCTCCAGCCCTGGCATTTCCCTACACTGGGGCATTGAACACCCTCAGGCCTGAGGGCCTTTCCTCCCACCGATGTCCAACAAGGCTATCTTCTGCCACATATGTGGCCATGGCCCACATTCTTAATGTTTCATTAGCTCTGAACTTAAAATTGGGAGATTTCAGACTTTAAGTTTCAGAATTCTCTCAGAAAAGCCTAAAAATCAAGCTATTGTTGTGGTTTAACTGAGAAATGTCCTCCCTGGGCTCCAGGATTTGCTGGTGGCACCATTTGGGGCACACATTTAGACATAGCCTTGCTGAAGGAAGTGTGTCACTGGAAGCAGGCTTGAGAGATTATGGAATTGCTACACTTCCAGTTAGTTCTCTCTGCTTTGCGCTTATGGTAAAATGTGAACTGTCAGCTTTCGGTCCTCTCTGCAGCTTGCAGCTTGCAGCTTGCAGCCATGCCTCCCTGCATGTCACACTCTCATCCCTCTGGAACTATAACCCAAAACAAACCCTCCCTTCTAAGAGTTGCCTTGGTCATGGTATTTTATTATACCAAAGAAAAGTTGAGAGTACAGCCATGCTGTTTTAATTCCTCTTGGAGAAACAGCTCCCTGTGAGGACATGTACTTCTAGTCTCCACTGCCGTTGCTGCCCTGTCTTATTATCCAGCCTTAGGAAGGAATAATACAGTATTCCCACTCTAAGCCATGCCTGGGATATGCCAGGACAGACAGCTGGACATAGCTTGAGGACTGGGAAGTTGACTCTGGTCTTCGGGCTTTCACCTAGGTAGGGACATAAAGAAATCAGTCGTGTATTTATTGCAGAGTGTATATGGCTGCACTGTGTATATGGCTCTTCCTGAGGCTCCTTCATAAAGAATTCCTGCAGTCACTGAAAAAGACTGTTGGCTAGTTGTCAGTAAAGATAAATATCACCTATCGTGACCCATTGTAAGCATTTCCCTAATGGAAATGAAAAGATAGGCCCCCAAAAATATTTGCATAAGAGGCTTGGAGTATAGCTCAGCAATAAAGCACATACATAGCATGCCTAAAGCTCTGGACTTGAGTCTCATACACCAAAACAAACAAATGCCCCACAACACTCAGGCAAAATACAGTGCAAATTCCTACCAAGAGAAGTATAGAAAACTAAATTATATTTATAAAATAGAATATTTATTCAGCTATCAAAAAGTTATATGCACATGGTAGAAGTGCATGCATTTGTAGGTAAGTGTGTAAGTGTGCATGAGAGGGAGTGTGCAAGTACACATGTGCAGGTCGTCATGAAAGAGAAGAAAGACAGGGAAGTAAGAGAATAATGTAATTAATATATATGTCAAAAAGCAGAGGTCAGCAAGACTATCTGGAAGGAGAAAATAAATGATAAAAAAAACAGCATGGTACTCATGTATGAAGGTACTATGATGAAACCTATTACTTGTATGCTAACATATAATTTTTTAAAGAAGTAATGAAAATTTAAAAAATAAAAATACTGACAGCACTTAAGGAGTCAAAAAGCAAGATCCAAATATGTAACTCCACATATGTGACTTTCAAGATCTGAGAAAACCAATGCATGGTAACAGACACGAGATTGCCTCTTGTCAGTAAGAGATTCTGGACTCGAGCCAGAGCAATGACACTTCCAGGAATAGTGCTGTGGCTTGCCTGATGGTTAAAAGGGTGTGTGTCAAATTTATTAATTTTGGTTGATGGAGAGAGAAACAGCTCTGTGGTTAAGACTGTTCTTCCAGAAGACCCAGGTTCAATTTCCCAACTACATGGCACCTTGCAACCCCCTAACTTACAGCTCCAGAGGATCTGATGCCCTCTTCTGGCCTCTGGGAGCACTGTACATGTGTGCACAAATATCCGTGCCAGCAATGCTCATACATATAAAATATGTGTGCTCACATGCATGCCATAATGGACAAAGGGAATGACACCCCGTGTTTGTTGGGAATAACAATATAATGAAGAAGAGAGGGATGATGGATACTTCTGTAGAGACGCCACACTTTCCTATCCGTTAGTGATGACATTGGGTGAACTGCTTAATCTCAGAATGGTGCTGGGATCAGTATATACTTCCTAGAACTGCAATTAGGAAGATGTATTCAACACCTAGCAGGTTCTGGTGTAGTGTATTGTCCTTCAGAACCAACTGCAGCCTAAGCACAAGTAGCCACACACCATCAAAAAGGTAGACAGCGAAGAAAAAGAACTATGTGCAGCCCTTCGGAGGTTTTCAGGTCTTAAACTCTTTTGAGATCCTTGCTTCTGTAACATGATCCTGGAAAACCAAAAGTCTCTTCCTATTCTAATTATCTACAAATGAAAATATGCAAAAAAAAAAAAAAAAAAAAAAAAAAAAGCTGCTGAACACAGGGAATGCTTCAGAGAACTGTCCTTTTCTTGTCATCTATCCAAGGTACATTTCATATTGGTGCCTGGACGGTGGATGAAGCACGCAAGGAAAATGCCAAGCTCCAAAAACTCCAGTGAACTACACAATGTACTCTAGGAGTTGGATTCAGGGCCTGCTGGGTCTACGTAGCTCCTAACCCTACCTTCTGGCCTTATGTCCAGGGGAACTCCTTGACCCAAACAGGCGGAGGCCAAAGGCCTTCTCTCTACTTTAGAATGGGCAAGCCATTTTCTGTACCTGTAAACTAGAAGTAATGTGTGGCTTACTTACAAGTACTGAAGGGAGCAATTTTCTTCTGATACACATAGAATTAAATATGTGGTTGCTAAGATAGCACTGTAGGTTAGAATACGAACTACCTTCCCGAGAAGTATTTCTGTATCTTTTGTTCAATTGTGGTAGAAGATATTAGGAGTCTGGGATTATTAACTCCAAAGGCAAAATTTTATTTACAATAACAGAACTGTATATATTTTTTTAATGTTCCCAAAATATAAAAGCCAAAATTACATATACCTTCACAGGTGCGTTGCTTTGCCTCTGTAATAAACAGCTCAGAAAAATATTTATTGATCAAGAGTTGCTATCTATTTAGCAGAGGTACCAGAAAGCCTCCACTCCTTTATCTCCCCCACAAAATGGTTCTCCTATTTCCTTAGTTCCTGTCACCTTCCAATGTGTGTCAATCTAGACTCCAACACCACTCCATGACTAGAGATCTTAAGACTATATATGCATACACACATATACTAGACACATTAAAACTTATTAAATAATTTTATTATTTCCTCCTCCATATTGCTAATAGTAGCTCAGGTGTAAGTATGTTAGAAAATCTGAAGGAATAAAACACATTTTGGTTTACATAAAGCATCTATAAAAATATCTATTTAGAAAACAAACATCTGATAATTACACTGCCCAACCATCTTTAAGAGTGCTAAAAAACAAAACAAAGCAAAACGATATAACAAAATCCCTGCAAATCAAATGAGGAGGCAAGAGAGTTTTGCTAAAGTTTTGTTCATTTTGGCATTTTAGGAGACTGACCTGTACTAATGAAATTTAAGTCAAAGTTATGGTCAGATAATATGAGTAAAAATATACAGCTACTTAAAGGCATTCTTCAAACAAAACCTGCTTTGTGCTTAGAACAGTTAACAGCACTCAAGATTATAAAACTTCCCAACTTTTCTAGTAACCGTTCTACAATAGCAAGAGGTATCAAATGGAAATGTCAGTATACAAAGCACTTATTTAAGAAATATCAGCACAGTAAGATCCATGGTTAATTACCTTCTGATCCTCTTAAAACCTCCAAAGCATAAAATGTTTACTTGCTGCTCAGTAGCTTTAAGTCATAACCAGTAACTGAAAAAGCTCTTGTTTATCGAGTAGTAGAACCGTGTGAAGTGCTAGTTATTAGAACAGTGTGAAGTGCTAGAAGTTTGAATAGCCACTGCTCACATTCTGTCACTGCAGCCTGATGGCGAACCAACTCAGGGAGGTATCTCTACCAAGGAAAATGCAAAGCGGCCAGAAAAATACAAGGATGCCCTCATATGTCAGAGTGCGAAGGGCAGATGGAGTTTCTTGTATAAAAGATGTAATCTGTGGTTTAAAGTGCCTATAAACAAACATAGAATACAGTGTGGACTTTTTCAGTACAAAGGTGAGAATGGTTCTGCTACTTCATGCAGTATTCAACATGGACAAGCAGGTCTCGATGCTCGGTGGCTGGGTACTGCACACTGCACTTGGGACATTCCACTAGGCTTTCGTTGAGTGCAGCAGTGGGACTTTTGGGTGAGGTAGCTTTCACTCTGTTTTCAGGTTCTCCCTGGACTGGGAACGGGTGTTCTGTGAAGGTAAACCCATGTAGCTGCTTCTGCAAAACAAACGTCAAATGAACACCATTTGAACACAGGGCCGAGGGTTTAGCAGTGGGAACTGGGTCCTACACCCTCTGCGTGTGTGCCGCAGCCCTACAGACAGTTTATGTTGGATTTCTGCTCATCAATATTTTTGTTGTTATTATTGTTGTTAGGTTTTTTGGTTTTTTTTTTTTTGTTGTTGTTGTTGTTTTTTGAGACAGGGTTTCTCTGTGCAGCTCTGGCTGTCCTGGTACTCACTCTGTAGACCAGGCTGGCCTCGAACTCAGAAATCCGCCTGCCTCTGCCTCCCAAGTGCTAGGATTAAAGGTGTGCGCCACCGCCCAGCTGTTTTTTTTGTTTTTTTGTTTGTTTGTTTGTTTTTGTTTTGTTTTTTAAGACAGAGTTTCTCTATGGAGCCCTGGCTATCCTGAACACACTTTGTTTGTAGACCAGGCTGGCCTCCAACTCAGAGATCTGCCTATCTCTGCCTCCCAAGTGTTGGGATTAAAGGCATGTGCCACCATTGCTCAGCTGCCCATCAATATTTTAATGCTAACATATGAGGTAACCATAAATCACTCAACTAATGTATAACTCAGGGATGTAATGAGTTAGTGCTCGTGTGCACAGGCTTTGCCGAGAGGCAGAGGCGACTGTAAAGGGGGGACACCATTCCTTTCCCTTTCTTAAATTCACTGCACAACATAATGGGATTCATCATGACAGTTTCAGAAACGTGAATCCATCTGCCAGCTTTGTCAAACAGAAGTAACTTAAGGAACAAAGACATCCAAAGACCCCAGCAGCTGGGAGGCTGAAGTGGGAAGGTGGAGGGACCAGACCAACCCTGGGCAGTGAAAGCATAAATCAAAACAAAGCGGCAACAAAACCCTATGCGGAACTGAGAGCAGCGAAGACTGTCAGCAGCTCAGACAGGCTACACACACAGGTGGGCAGGACAGGACACAGCTCTGAGACTTTGCTTTTTAAAAAAGTATTTAAAAATACTAAAAAATTTTTAAAAACCCTAAAAAATTTATATTTTATAGTACATTATGAAGATATTTATTTTATTAACATAAAAGTTTTAAGTTACTTAGCAATTAATTTTTCCTCCCCTTAGGAACTAGGAGTTATTTGTAATATTTCCTCATTTCCAAGTATTCTGTAGTTCTAAGACAATATATGAATGTGCACTAATGGGACATCTGGGCACATAGATACATACAGATTCATTAGAAATACAGGAAAAGAATCTCATGCTGCCCTCTTTTCTACCTTCTCCCCCCTCTGTAAACTACTGTTGGACATCTCCAGAATGGCAGCACCCAACCGGGGTAGGGATGATCCCAGACTCCAGTAAAGCTGCTGATGAGTAAGAGGACCCTGACACCTCTCCTTCTGAGTTCTGAACTGATGCTGTAAGGTTAGGTGCCACATAGAAGGCAAATACTGATTTGAGATAAAGTTTATTTTAAGCTATGTTACTGGTTTGGGAACTGAGCTGACACATAAATGGGGAGGTAGCAAAAGAAGAATGAAGAATAGGTTTTTCTTTTTTTCTTTTCTTTCTTCCCACTGTGTGACCCACTTCAGTGCCAGCAGCCTACAGGCACGGAGGCTGGGCAATGGTTAGGAGCCACAATTTGTTCTGGCATGGAACACTATGAGAGGCCCAGGGGACCAAGCCTGCCATAAATCCAAATCCATGCATGAAGAGTAAGTTTTATAGTAGCCATTCAAAGCTTACCAAGGACTCCAACTGTGTTATTTGGCTTTTTGCTTTTCGGAGTTCCTTAAGAATCACATACAGTTGATGCTGCATATTCTGGCGGTCGAGTTTTTCATTTTCAAAGTCTAGAGTGCATGCCTGCATCTGGAATATGTCAGGACAAGACAGTTAGAGCAGGTAGATCCTGCCCAGTTCTCTTCACTCAATGTTCACAGTCTTTTATTAGCACAAGAATACTTTCTGGGCCTTCTTATCAAGAACTCATCTGAGCACAGTGAGATTATACGTAAGTGAAGTCTATAGCTAAAACACTGGTTTATCAACTAGCAAAGCCAAGGCCCAAGGTATGGATGAGCGGAAGGCAGCTTAAGAAGTTGCTGTTTGGGGTTACTCCTTTGCATTCTTGCAATTTTCGGTGGGTGTAGAAAAGAGGGGGAAAGATGGCTATTCCCTGGTTTGAAATATATTAAGAATTTCTATATACATTCTGAGAATAGATGGTGTCCGCTCTGCTTGAACTTACAACTTGTCAGGACAATTGCCATACCTCTAAGACACAGTTTGGCCTAAGGACAGTTACAGATACATGAAGGGTGCAGAGTTGGTTTACAATTTTCAAATACTTCTCCATAGAACAGTATAAATACCAGGGGAACTTGGTTTTTCCCAGCTGAATGAACTTTTGAGCACCCACAGGAAGTACCTGCTGCTCCAGCAGAGCTACCCTGGTCTGCTCCTCTTGGTGCTTTAACAGAGAATCGTAGAGAATTCGGACCTGGAGGACACAATGAGAGCCTGCATTATCTCACCTGCTCCTCCCCAGACAAAGAACCCACATCACTCATCCCACCTCTAACCAGGACAACACCTGCTGAGCATGACAGCTCATCCCAGCTCATTATTTGAGGCTTTCTACTTAAGCAGGATTAACAGCAGCATCCGGTCTGAGTTCCCTGAGCAGCCACATAGTGATGGGCACAGCTCTGTGTGACCATGCACCTGTTCCTGGAGGCTGAGGTGTCAGCTATCATTTCAGAGCAGAATAACAGAGAAGGATGTGCCTCATCTCATACACTTGTGACAGGGAAATTTTTACTTATTTCTATTTAACTGTTTCTAAATATCAGTACTCACACCTATCAGTGAAAGTAAGCAGAGTGAAGATAAAGGAAGCAAATGGTAGGATTACTGACTCTTCCTCAGCTTTCAACTTCTGCAGGATGTTAAAAATTCTATTATAGTAGCAATAACCGCCATTGGCATCTACTTAGTTTTCAAAGTGTTTTCACATTCCTCCTCAGTTGTCCCTTACAATGCTCTTATGAGGCGAGGAGAGGCCTCATATTCATTTGATAGTGAATGCTATGTGAGTCAGAAAAAGTAGGTCAGATTTCACTGTTCTTTCTATCCCTCCATGCTTGGCAAGCGAAAGTATATTAATGACTTTCTGTCATAGTAGTATTCAATTCTAACACTTCCAAACCATGCTGTCTCAAATCTAAAAGAGAATATGAAGGCACTATGGACATTCATTTGAGCACAACATCAGCATACTCGAGTACAGCCTGGGAATGACTGGATTCCCTCACTGCCTTTGGCTTCCCACGCGGTCTACTCTTTGCTCAAGCCTTAGTACTGTGATCTCCACTGACAGGGAATCCCCAGAGTCACCGCAGAGTCCCACCATCAACCCTCTGGCCAATACCATCATTTCTATGAGGCCTCCATGGGCCCTTTCTTTCTTTTCACATCATCCTGTTTTATCTTCCTGAGCTTATCCATCTATTTAGATACTTCATGGTCTGCCTCCACGCTAAAATATGAATGCCCAAAGGAGGCAGGGACTGCTTCTATTCCTTGCAGCTCCCCCCCCATGCTCTGGGCTTCCCGACTCTTAGTTGAATTCCGAAGTACGGAGAACTCAGGCTGGCTAACCTGAGATAAGAGCTCCTCAGATCTCTTCCTCTCCTCTTCCAGTTTCCCCTTGAAGATACTGCTCTCTTCCCTGAGCTTTTGGATTTTCTCTGTCTTATGCTTGTCTTCTTCCAGGTGCTGTATGTCTGCCTTTCGCTGAGAACTCAACAGCTGATTTAAATCTTCAACTTCTTTTTGACTTTCTTCGTATTTCCTTCGAAATTCATCAAGTTCTAAACGCAACTGAGTTACGGTTTGTTGCTCAACTTCAAGATCTTTTTTGGCATTTTCCAAGAGATGATCATATTTTTGCTTCTCCTCTGTAACAAACAATTTGGAAGTTAGCTCGGGCTACATGGTAAGTACCCAGGCTAGCTTGGACTATGTAGCAAGACTTTATCTCAATCCATCAGCTACCCACCCCCAAAAGGCAACTGGTACCCAGGTCAGCTCTGGAGGGAATGAGAACTTTGAGAAAGGGGAAAGGTGTTCATAATTCCTGTGATGGATGGATGGCTCTCTCACCTATGGCTTGTGTCTTCTTTTAATCTCAAAACAAGGAGGAAGGAAACAGACTTGCCAAGTACTATTTCTTACTTCAAGCTTAAAAGACATGATGTTATTTTACTTTCTAACACATATCTATAAAAAAAAAAGTCTAAATTTGATGAATCACTCCTGTTGGAAATGTCAGGCTTATCCTAAAAGAATACTTTTATAGCTCAGTACCTTCTGATTCAGCCTTTTTCATCTGCTGTGAGAGGGAAGCAGCGGCTGTCTCTGTTCTCTTTTCCAGCTCAAAGATCTTTGCTAAAAGCCCTTTAACGTAGGCCTCTCGCTGCTGGTCGTACACAAGCCACTGCTGGTTTTTCTCCAGAGCCTTATAGTGAATGAGAAATTAACAGCATAGTAAAAAGTCCAGAACTAAGAATAGTCTCTATAACATTAAAGGGAGGGGTCTCCATAACATTGTCTTTTCTAATATATATATATATATATATATATATATATATATATATATATATATA
>JADRCD010207029.1:30566-49597 GCA_019843815.1 Montemys delectorum
AGAGAGAGAGAGAGAGAGAGAGAGAGAGAGAGAGAGAGAGAGAGAGATATGCAGGCTACAGCAATAGGCCCTGCCTTTTGGTACAACAAGCAAACATTGCTTTTCTCTCCAATTCATATGCATCTACCCTTTCTTCCCTAAAACTATCTGATCAGACTAGAACACTCACAATAAACACTGATATTGGGTTTACATTTATGGAGACATCGTCACATGAGCTATTCCTTCAGGCTTTCTGTTCATCTATATACACAGGAGGCATGCACTCAACATACTCATCTAAACTACCAATAAAAAGTCTAAGCTTAACAAAAAAAAAAAAAAAATGAAGTACTGTGGAAGGGTAATGTTCTTCCATGTTTGGCCAGTGATGTGCTAAGTACTCTGTGGACAACATTTTCAAAAAAGATCAAAATTCGAGCTGTGGCAGAAAAATAAAAAAATGTGAGATCATTGATAAAACTGGATAAGGGATGGTAGGTTAACTAAAAGTATTATGTCCATGTTAAATTTACTAAATTCATGCTTAAGGTATAGAAAATACATAAGTAGGTAGGGTTAAATAATTACAGATATATGCAGCTCCCTCTTGAATGGCTTAGGAAAAAATACTTCATATATTTGTGTAGGTGAGAGGTATAAGAAACATATAAAAACGACCTTAAAAATGTCATTAATGGTTAAATTTAGGTAAAGAATATAAAAGGGATACATGTATCATTCTCATTCTTAGAACTATTCTATTTATATCTTCTAAATTAAAAAAATTACAAGTTACCTATCTCCTCTAAGTTGTTTGGAAATCTAATTTTGTAACATTAAGACCATTTCTTGGTCTTACTACCTTCTGCTGGTTATCTGGCTGGTATAGTTTACACAAAAATGATAACAGTTCTGACATTTGGTAACATTTATGGCCTTATTCAGAGTTTCCTTCAGAAAGACTACACTTCCCAGCTTCCTTTGCAGCCAAGCAAGACAACTCCAGAAGAAAAAGACTGTGGAAAGGAACTTAACATGCGCATGATAGTCACTTCCTCCCTCTGAAAACAGCTGAGCCACCTTTTCCATGGGTATCCCACCTGCCTGCATGGAGTGAGATATATGGGATAACCATCCATAGGGGTGTGTCCATGCCCTCTCCAAAACACCATACAGTATAACAAAATGCTGGGACAAGGTAATCCATTAGACTTAACTTGGAGGTGCCTGATTAGGTCTGGGGTTCGCAGAATCCCTATTATCGTGGTGATCCCCATATCTGCAAAAGATTCCAAGAGTTTCCACTAGCTAAGACTGGCTGAGAACTGGAATTTTCAGCTTGCCTACTGCCAAAAGCTCTAGGAACTTTTCACTGGCCCTGTGGCCTCTTTGAATCTAAAGTGGCAGGAGTAGAAGATGCACCCATCCACATGGGTGAGATCATCGCACTCAGACAAACACACACACAACCCTGTCTACCTTAGGGAGGACTCTAAGGTCAGATGCGCTTCTCTTTCTGCCTTTACGTATCTTAAGAAATCTAATAATTATTACCAGCTAATTATTTCAAAATGTCTAATGTTCAGACCTAAATGGTGACTGAATACTTTGGAAAACATATTCATGCATCCCTAGAGCTTATTTTATGTGAACAAATACTAATTCTTATGGATAAGCCTCCTGAGGCATTAACCTGGGAACTGAGATGGAGCCAGTTTCCAAGCTCTCACAAGGCAAACACGCCAGTGTCTACTGAGGAGTGAATGAATGTCTCTTTCCTGCTCTCCAAGTTTCCCAAGGATAATTTTCCTCCTCCTCAAAGATCTGGGGAGATCTTCAAGAAACCAGAAGAGCTGAGCAGCCTGGAGCTCTTCAGAAGGTAGGAATAATCCAAGTGTGCCCTTGGACCAGCAGCAACAGCATTCAGGAAATGCAGAATCCCACCCTGGACCTATTATGTTTATTTCAATTACCTCCAGATAAATACCTCCAGTATAGATAATCAAGATATTTAAATTGTTCTTTTGAAAATCAAATAGACTTCAAGAGACATTTGCTAGATTAAATAAAACAGGTATCAGGTATCAGGGTAAACACACCATGTTTCTGTAATAAGAATAGCTACCTGGTGATCTAATAACTATATCAACAACTTTATACTTCATATACTTTAATCTGACACTTGAAAAGAGACAGATAGTCCTGTGACCTCAGTTTATTCAACTTCCAACAAAACTTACTTATCCACTTAAAGTTAGAAATAATAAAGCTCTCTGTTACATCTAAAGTAACCTCATGTCTAATTCTGGAGAGCTACTGAGTACACATAGACCACATTTCCATTCCAACTGTCCTTGGAGAAAGATTGGAGGATAAGAAATGTTAGATTTCAAACCCCAGACAAACAGCAGAGGTGCCTATTTAACATATCAAAGTGGACCCAATATAATCCAGACTTTTTGGTTACCTACCTCTTTTTGTCTTTTCTTTTTAAAATTTTATTTATTTATTTATTTATTACCTTTGGCCTCCTGGATGCGGCACCTGGTTCCCCCTCTCCCCTCTTCTCACATGGCTCAGCGTCACACTCTGCACTCTCCTAGATATCCCTGCCTCTGGCTATGCTCTCCCTTTTATCTACAATAAACTTTCTCCTCCACTATACCTAGGAGCAGGCATGTCCTTTCCTTTCCTTTTTATTTTTTTTCCATTCAATAAATATATATCAAATAGATAAACAAAAAGAAGCATAAGTTAAATTGCACTATACCAAGCAAGGATTTGGGCAAGTTAGATTTAGGTAAGAAAGAATGCTTCTAAGGTAGTTAGTTGGAAGCTGAGTTCCCAGGGCTTTGCAATCTACAGATTCTCTACACCATGGTCTTAAACACTCAGTTCTCCTGACTCTTCATTAGATTTTTTTTTTTTAAATCATAACACTAATGCTTCCAATTTCTATGAAATTAAAGAATATATGAGTTAGTCCTTTTTTCCCATTGTTTAACAAAACAACAACAAAACTTACATCTTTCAGCTGCATTTCCTTTTCATGAATACTACTCATGGATGAGTTGAAGGAGTTTGCAGGCATGCTCTGTAAATAAGCCAATAGTACTTTACATCATCAACTTAACAATACAAATTTCATTATACTTAGTTCCATAAAAATCAAAATATTTCTCAAGACATCCCAAACACACCTCTACTACCGGTGAACCACCAAGCCAGGTGAGAATTATCAGGGGTAAACTACCAGTAAAGCCCCTGGAGAGTCTCCTACACCAGTAGTTCTCAACCTGTGGGTCGCAACACCCTTGGCAATCCTCGAATCCAAAAATATTTTCATTATGATTCATAACAGTAGCAACATTACAGTTACGAAGTAGCAGTGAAAGGATGTTATATGGTTGGGGTCACCACATCCTGAGGACTGCATTAGAGTCCCAACATTAAGAAAGTTGAAAGCCACCGTCCTAAGCAATCTAGAAACTCCCGAGACTTCAGATCTAATTTTACTCTGAGATTTCCTAGACTCCCAATCCCCAGAACCTTCAGCGTCTACAAATAGCCCACTGAGTTTTCATCAAAAAGAGTCAAACAACTAGGCTATTTCAAAAAAACGAACCAAACTGTTGAAGACATAAAGTCTTTTCTAGAATTACATTTTATATTAGCATAGGCTGAGGATTCCCAAACTTACTAGAACCAAAATGTTTTATATTGTACTTTATAGAGTTTGGAATATTTAGATAAATAATGAAATCCATTTGAGATAGCATTCAACTCTAAATATGAAATTCATTTTTTTCCCCCAAGACAGGGTTTCTCTATATAGCCCCAGCTGCCCTAGAACCTAGTCTGCAGACCAGGCTGGCTTTGAACTGAGAGATCTGCCTGCCTCAGCCTCATAAGTACTGGGATTAAAGCATGCAACACCACGGCCTGGCCATGTTTCACATATACACATAGCCTGTACACAAATTGTTGAATATGCCTGGTTTCTTGCTGGGATAGTTATGTGAGGTCAGCTGTGAATTTTCCCACTTGTTAGCATTCACAAAGTTTCAGATTTGGGAGACTATAGCAATATTAAATAATAACACTATTTGTATAGTTTTCACAGAATTCAAAACATAACTCCATAACAGCCTTCCTTTCTTCATTCTCCCACAGAGGATGCCAGCTGGCTATAATCACAGGCTAGCCAGCAAACCGAAAAGCCTACGTTTCAGGGCTTGGATGTTCTTGGTGTTTTCCCTATGCATCTGTAAGGAAAGACTTGTGTGGAGACTGGCGTTGTTTGGGAAGGCTATAGAACCTATAGGGATAGAGTCTTGCTGGGGTCAGGCCTTGAAGCTTTATAGGCAGGCCTTCACTTCTCTCCCTTTGGTTCCTGAGTGCCAAAGCAATGTAGGCATCTGGCCTCTGGGTTCCTGCTGTTAGGTCCCCTTCCCAGCTAAGATGGAATGGTCCCCTCACACTAGAAACCAGAACAAATCCTTCTTCCCTTAACCTGCTTTCATCAGAGTATCTTAACACAGCAGCAGGAAATGTAACCAATACAGCATCACACTCAGAAATCACAACTGAACTTATTTTTCTGAGTAGTATTACTAATTGTTAGCAATACTCAAATGTCAAAAGAACCAGAGGTTTGATCATTAACTAAGCACTTAGTATATTCCAGACTTTCTGCAAGGCAACTTGCCATCACTATCATATGTGCTCTTGGCCCAGTTTTATTGATATGAAGTCAAGGAGACTGACAAACTCCAGCACTGTCTCTGAGGCCAGAGAAGCAAGGGGTTTGTCTGCTCAGAGTTCCGTGCTATCGCACAGCAGAACCAAGACTTAAACCCAGTTGATTTTTACACAGATTCTTGTTCTTTCTGAGACATTGCTCCTCTCAGAAAAAAATACACTGGGATAACTGTTTATCTCAAATATGAAAACTAACCAAAAACTTCAACTTAATGTTTATGTAATGCAAACTATTGAAGTAAAATCTCAGCAAAATCTTGAATACTGTAGCTACATCATAGATGGTCTTCTGACTATTTATCTGGAGGAACACTGTGTGGGGAGTGCAGGGAACCAAATTAATTATTTTTATTTATGGAAGAGGGACTCAACTAAAAACAAAAAACAAAAAGAAGGTAAATGATCTGCAGGCGCACTAAGGTGTTGCATCACTTCACAAACCTTAAAAAACTCATTCCTCACAGAATTATAAATTGTACCAGACAGGAAAAGACCTTAGTTTAAAGAAAGCTTAGCACCTGTGACAGGTGGAGTGTACTGGCTTTGCTTTCAAGTTCGGAAAGTCTTTTTGTTGTGGCAGACAGCTGCTTTTTCAGGACATCTGTCTCCTTGGATAAGGACTCCAACAACTGCTGCTTCTTCTCACATTCCTTTGTTTTCTCTTCCAGCTGCTCGAGCAATGAAGAAGAGCTATATCTTGACTGTAGGTGGTCTTTGAGTCTCTGTATTTCTTTGTCCTTCTCCAGGAGGCAATAAACATTCTTTTCTCTCTCGGCTTCAAGAACTTGAATTTTCTAAATAGGAACTAAGAAGAATCTTAGAACTAAGCCAGGTCAAATATCCACTAAACAGTATATTGCAACAAACATTGAAGAAGTATTTACTACAACTCAACTTTGATTTTACCAGATCAGGACTGAAAATACACGATGAAGCTCCAGCTCAGTTCTCTACTCAGACAGCTCACAGGCACACAAGCCCTTTCCTTAACGCCATCTATGCTCTAGTTAACACGTATACACACCAAATAGGCAGACAGAGAGAGGAAAAACCATCTGTATCAAGGGTGGTAGGAGGAGGCTAAAGCAATGCTGGTCACATGGCTGTGGCATAACAGGAGAGAGTCAAGAGAAAGATGATTAAAAAAACTGTGGGTAGGAAAAGGCTAACAGGGCAGCCAAAGGAAAGATAAAATGGGTTCTAAACAGTTACAAGGAAACCCTAACACTATTTAACACTTTGAAGTGGATAAACAATTTGGAGATTTTAAGTGCATAAATTTGATTGTTTTGTTTTTGTTTTTTATATAGTTAGTGAACTAGCAAAAAAACAAAAATCAAATCATGTAATATTTGAGTAAATATTTTCTCAACTATAGTTTTAAAAGGGGAGGGGGTCCTTCTGGCATCCCCAAAATCATGGAAACAGAACACTTCCAAGTTGTAGAGCCAATAAAAGTTATAATACATACAGAAAGCCAGTATGTTTTACAATCATAAACAGAGCATGCTATTTTTTTAATATGATCCCTCAATGCAACAGTGTTAGAGGTGACAGGGTCATGAGGGTACAGAGCTCGAGTGGATTCCTGTGGTTGTCACGGGACTGATATTATATAACAAATTTTTATCAATAATATTAATATAATTAAGATAAATGGGCTAGAGAGATGGCTCAGTGGCTAAGAGCACAAGCTGTTCTTCCAGAGGACATAAATTCAATTCTCAGCACATACACAGCAGCTCATAACTGTAATGGTAATTCTAGGAGATCCAACACTCTCACATGGGCATACATGCAGGCAAAACACCAATGCACATAAAATAAAAAAAAAAAAGTAAATAATTTTTTAAAAGATAAATTATCAAAAAGTTACATGATACATGCCAAATTAGTCTACTGGTTTGTTTTCAATATTTGAAAAAACACAATAAATGTTACAACACATAATCATAGTACTTTACGATGGATGCAGGGGAATCAGAAACTTAGGGTCATCCTCAGCTATATAGCTCAAGTTCACAAGACCAACCTGTACTACATGAGACCCTACCTGAAAGAGCAAAACAAAACAATGACAACAAAAAATGTGAGGGTCTGGGAGTGGAGAGTTGGTTCAGTAGTTAAGAACACTTGTTGCTTTTGCAAAGGAACCATATTTAATTCCCAGCACCCACATGGTTGCTAATAATCACCCAAACTCCAGTTCCAGGGGACCTTATGCTTTCTCCTGACCTCTGTAGGCACCAGGCATGCATATGATCCACATACATACATGCTGGCAAAACACTCATACACATAAAACAAATCTTTTAAAAGTGAGGGGAAAAAACAGATCATAGCACATTATATTATATTATATAAAACTATTAATCATGATGTCTTCATTTTCGAAACAACTTAATGCCTGATAACCTGAAAACACATACTCAGTTGCATTTTAAAGGACAGAATTAGCAATAACTAAGGCATGTCTAAAGGTTAGTTAAATCAGAGCAGGAATTTAAGATTCCAAACTCAAGGTCAGCTTTCTAGAACTAAAAAGAACAGGTTAAGCCAGGGCAAGGGGAAGAATAGGAGCGTAGCATCGGAAAGCCACACACACTGCTGTCTAGAATGTGTACACCTCACAGGACTCAAGGACCACTTACCTCCAAAAGTCTGCTTCTGTCTTTATCTGCCACTTTTCCTTTCCCACTGGTGATTTCATCCAGGGATGTTTTAAAGGCTGCAATTTCTCCCTTAAATTTCTCTAATGCAGTGTCTGACTTGGAGCTGCTAGGCCTTGATCCCCATTTGCTTTTAATTAAATCTTTGGGACTTCTTGAAGTCATCTTTGAAATGATCTGTGAAAAATACAAAAATAATTCTTAAAAACTCAACTGCATTTGAAGTCTAAGTTTTCCTATCTCAGGCTTGCCAGAGGCCTTATAGTGTACTTTGCTCTAAATAGAAGTGATATATCCAAATCAGTGGGGTCCAGAAAGAAAATTGAGGAAGATTTTTGTAGGGTGTTATAATGAATCTAAAACTCTCAGGTGGTAGATACAAGGGAAATATCCACCTTTTAGAAATATGATAATGTGCATACTTATATTTGCCGTTATTTGAGAATAGATCTCTCAATAGAGCCCAGGCTAGTCTGGAACTCACTATGTAACCAGGATGGCATCGAACTTACAATCATCCTGCTTCAGCCTCCCAAGTGATTATAGGCATCTGTAAATTAACAGAGTTTTTGTTTACAATCAGTGGAAGGGTCCCCAGGCCTTACACTTTCAAGGTGCTGTCATACTCTAAAAACTCTAATTCTGAGTGTACAGTCATGAACTCAGCCTGTGGCTATTTTAGTAGGTATGTCTAAAAACTCTAATTCTGAGTGTTCAGTCATGAACTTAGTCTGTGGTTGTTTTAGTAGGTATGTCTAAAAACTCTAATTCTGAGTGTACAGTCATGAACTCAGCCTGTGGCTGTTTTAGTAGGTATGTCTAAAAACTCTAATTCTGAGTGTACAGTCATGAACTGAGCCTGTGGCTGTTTTAGTAGGTATGACTAAGAACTCTAATTCTGAGTGTACAGTCATGAACTCAGCCTGTGGCTGTTTTAGTAGGTGTGTTGAGTTGAACTCTATCTTAATAGCTTTAGAGAAGATGGCAGGAAGAAGTGAGAAAATCCATCAGGAGACATTTATAGGAAAAAAAGGTATAATTCTCAGAGATTTGGGGGTGAAAGAAATGAAGGGGCAAATGAAGTGAGGCCGAGTTTCACATTTGCTAATAGTACTAGATGAGAATTTAGAAGCAAATGTAGAGTATAAACTCTAGGCAGGCAGATGTGTAGTAAAATATACTGTATATATAAATAATGTATAACATAGCTCTCCATTAGGAAGACTAAAAAACAAATATTTTCTACCTCATATGCCCTGAGATAAAAATGACAGCAGTGTGCTTACGGCAGCAAAAGGAAGATGAGAGCTTTGCTTCAGTCAACTATTACTACAGAGCTGTGGTGGTGCATGCTAATAATCCTAGCACCCAGGAAGTACAGGCAGGATGGCCAGGAGCTCACGCCATGCCAGTGTCATTTGCATAGCGACCGAGGGCAGCCTATAGCTGCACAAAACTGTTTAAACAAACAACAAAAATTTACTACAAAGTCTTTTTATCAGGTAACCTAATCGGGATTGGATACAAGCTGGCTAAAACAATAGGAGAAAGAGGAGGAGACAACATAATCTCTGATGCTAGGAAGCCTTCAGTACAGCGTGGCAGGCAACAGCAATACAACAAAAGAAAAAGAGATTCACATACTCTCAAACTGTAATTAATACTAAGAGGAATAATCATAGTCCTAGAAGCTACCGATCCAAGGAGATCTACTTAGGGTGGCGAGTGTGAGGTTGTCCTGTATAAAATCATCCTGAAAATAACAGAACTGTATAGACAAACTTGAACGAAATCTGTATTAATGCATTCAACCTTAATTTTTGCCCATTATCTTGACAAATACCAAATAAAATAGCTAGTACAATCTGCTGAGGCAAATGCACAGTTATTGTGTCTTAGGAACCTGCTACCACAAAAGTTTCTCCCTGTGCTTCTGATGTCGCAAGGAGGACTTAACTAAGTCTGAAAGTACCCTCAGGACATTTGCATCCTAACTTTTGGAGAAGATTCCTAAAAACCAGTGTTCCTGACTCCGGTCTAGACTGACCCAGCACACACTCTTCCTCAGCTCCAACCCTGCTCCCACCCGTCCTTCCTTTCCCAGTATTTTCTATTCCATTCGATCGATCATAAAGCTCTTCTACTCAAGAACCTCCCTACCCAGTCCTAGTGGCATCTCTTTCAGGAAGCGCTCTCTTAAGTTTAATATGGGACACAGAACTCACCACACACACACAAGCTAGTAGTACTATCAGCTCCCAACATTTTTTTTTTTCAATCAACAAGTGTCCAAAGGAACTGTATTTTGATTTTTTTTTTGGGGGGGGGGGCGGCATACAAGAGCTTAAAGGCAGTTGGTTGGAAATCTCTGACTGGACTGAAGGGACCTAAGTCATTCTGGTCAGAAGGACACCAAAGACCATTTCCGTTCATTAAATCACACAAACCTACGAGGGGCCAGGAAAAGGGCAGGAAAATTAAAACCTTAAAGAGAAGCGCTTGCTAAGAGCAAAGGCTGAACGCACGAGAGTCCTGAGAGACCTGGGTCAGGTCGCTGGCCTCTCGGTAACCTCTCTGTTCAGAAAGTGGTACTACCGCCAAGTTAACAGGAATCGAAAGGATGAGCGGCCGGACGTCGACCCGCACTCAGCGTGCTGTCTCTCAGGAGACCAGCACGTATTCCAGCGAGTCCAGTGAGTGGAGACCGAGTCCTGCGGCGTGATCGGCTCACCAAAGCTCCTCCCGTAAGATCCAGTCTTGCCCAGGGGCTGCGAGCCCTGGCGGTCCTTCCCACCCTCGCCGACCAGGCCGGGACAAACACAGCGCTCGCGTCGCAGCGTCAGACCCGGACAAACTCCAGCCAGGACGCCGCTTCCGGGAGTTTGAATCCCGCGGCTGCAGGGCGAGTCACGTCACTGCCGGCCAGGCGAAGGGCGGGGCCTGCAATCTGAGTGAAGGCGAGGAGGGTGGGGCCTGCAATCTGAGCACGGGCGAGAGAGGGCGGGGCCTGCAATCTGAGAAAAGGCGAGAGAGGGCGGGGCCTGCAATCTGAGAAAAGGCGAGAGAGGGCGGGGCCTGCAATCTGAGAAGAGGCGGGAGAGGGCGGGGCCTGCAATCTGAGTGAAGGCTGGAATCTGATGGAGGAGAGAGGGAGGGCCCAGGAGCCTGAGGGCAGGGCAGAGGCGGAGTCTAGAACCAGAGGAGGGGCGGAGCAGGGTCCGGAACCTGACCGCAGGCGGGGCGAATACGGGCTCTGGAATCAGAGGGAGGCAGGGTAGGGGCAGGGCGGGAAAGGTAAGGGCGAGCAAGACGTGGAGGCCGACGGGAGCTACAGTCCTTTCCGGCCGGGTCAGAGAAGGACCTTATAAGGATAGAGGGTGTCTGTGGAATCCTGGTGTGAAATGAGGCGGGTGTGATGGTGTGGGAGGAGATGTGCGGGCGTGTGGGCGTGGTAGGGGCGGAGCCCAGGACAGATGCTGACGACCGGTTCAGTCTGGGCCTGCTTGCTCTTCTTTGGATTCGAACCCTTCTGTTCTCTATAGGACAAGCCCTACGACCCTCGCCTGGGACTGATTGGTCTGCGTTCTTTGGAAACCAATTTCTCTCTGTGAGATGGAGCCCCTCTATCCTTGAGTACTGAATTCCGCGGGGAAGCACAGCCTCCTAGTCTTCTGGGTGGGCCACTCCACTCTTTTACCCTGTCCAACTCAGGGGCGGAGCAATGAGGAACGAAGCTGTGGGGAGCTGATAAACTCCCAGTTTGAAAACTGAGATTGTGAGCCCCAGCAGCGACTCCAGATTGCTGCCCCTGCAGGCAGATGTGTCTTCATCGGTCACATCAGGGTCTTGATTTAGCGCCTTTATTGTTTGCTTAGGGCGGGTCTTTCTAAGACCTAGCCTAAGCATTCCAGAAGTTTACAACCAAAAAACTCAGCAGCAAAGCATCCTAGGATGGCTGTGTATGTAGTACAAGGGTTACACTCCTGAATGCCTCTTATTAGATGTGTGGCCTTGAGAACATTTCACTTCCTGGAGCCTCAGTTTCCTGATCTATAAGAGGATGCAGATAACCATCTCATAGTGTGGCTGCGAGGGTTAGAGTTTAACAAATGTAGTCAGGCACTGTTAAATGAAAGACAACAAACCCATTTGTTACTGAATCTTGTGGATGCGAAACCATGTAAGGAATTTCAGATTTTTTTTTTAAGCAGGAAGATGGCAATCCAAGAAACTGTAATTCTCGAATTACATGGTCCTCCCACCTGAAGTATGAACGGAGAAGCAGATAGAGAAAAGAACAGACTTATTAACCACAAGGTGGCACACTAGAAAGCGGCAAGCAGGCTTTTGCCTTTCAATGCCCATCTTGCCCTTTTGCCCTGTTTTTCAGGGGAAGGTATGTGGGCCCCAAACAGGTGGAGCCCTCGGTCACTCACTGTTCCAAAGAGCAGCTTGTTCTGGTGTGCTGGCTATGCACTCACATCTTACCTTCTTTACGTAGAGCCGTGAGGTGTTCAGTTCAACACTTCTGTATTGATTAAAATTAAAATGTCTAGTTATTGCTGTGGTCAGTTTTTCTGGCAAGCAGCCACTCGAGCAAATTGACCTCTCATAACCTGAGACAAGGGAGGACGGGGAGGGACTGTGTTTCCAAGCTAACTTCAATGAGCAGGTGATCGACAAAAGGTGAATTTCAGTGGGCAGCTCATTCTGGAGAGTGCAGTATGGAATAAGCAGAAATGGGGGGGGGGTTGTGTATGTTTTTATTCCTAGGCAACAGTTTTGGTTTTCTTCTTATTTGTGTGTTAAAGTATCATATGGGAGGGATTAGGGGTGGGAGAAAGTTTGTCAAAATGAAGTCGGGATGTGAATATTCACTGTCCAGACTCTACATAAGAAGCAAAATTGGAATCAAGTAGGGGGATCTTGGATGCATGGCGGGGGAGGGGGGAGGTGCTTTAAATAGTAGAGAATAGAGGAAGACTAGGGAAGGGATGGTAGGCATACCCTGTGGACTGACACCAGGTACTAGGTCTGTGGGACCAGACACTACAGTTCTACATCTGTCCTCCTGGACCTCGGTTGGTTCTTTTGGAAGCTGCAATGAATAAAGACTACTGAGGGAGAGGAACAGCCGGGAAGGCTTGGTTTATTTTGTAAAAGCTGATGTCGGGTCTAGACATCAGTGTTTGTTCTTTCTAGACAGGCCCAGCCCTGAAGCTTCAAGCTGCTAGCTGTTCCATTAGCATCTCAAAGATCTTCTTGTCCAGGTGATGCTGACAGTTCACTCAGGGATATCCTAGGGTAAGGATTCAAGACTCATCTTTATTCACGTAAGGAGAAAGACAGGCAGTGGAGTAAGTCTTTGTCCTAGCAGGAGAGCTCATTTTCTTGAGACAAACAATGTCAATGGTTTTAGACTTACTAATTGGAAACCAGGAGGCTGATGTGATCTGAAGGGTTATAGTTTCCAAGGGGCCTTTCATGAGGCCAGAGGACCCCACCTGTAATAGACCTGCACATCTAACAGAACATTCTGCCATGACAGAAAACTCCCCGTGCTCTGTCCAATATGGCAGTGCTGGCCACATCTAGCTGATGGCTGCTTGAACTGTGGCTGCTGTGAGTGAGAAGCTGAGCTTCAAATAGAACTTAATTTTGCTTTTGAACAGACAACTAATTCTGTTATTAGAAAAAAAAAAGTAAGTATATTTGAAAAACTTGGGTATAGGAGCTAGTGAGAAGGTTCAGTGAGTAAAGGCTCAAGCCACCAAGCCTGACTACCTGAATTTCATTCTCAGAATCTGCATAGTAGAAAAGAGTACTGACTCCATAAGTTATCCCTGAAAACACACACACACACAAACACATACACACACACACTGAATAAATGTGATTTAAAAGGCATACACATATCTTTTGGGTTGTAAATATTATAACATCTAAATATAGATCAAATATTTCTGATGAAGACTGTGTTCAAGTTGAGATCTGACATACATAGCAGATTTTAAAGACAGTATAAAAAGAGAATGTAAAGGATTATACTAATATGTGTGTATATTCTTACATATTAAAAACCATAATATTCTGGATTGACTAGCTAAAATAAAACATGGAAATCAGTCTTACCTAGTATGCTTATTTTTTAGTGTGACTACTAGGAAATCCAAAATGGTGAATATGACTCATGTTACATTCCTACAGAACAGCACTGGTATGCCTATAATAAAGGATCTTTATTGCAGTGTGTCTTTTTTCATGTAGGTTTATTTTTACAATATTGGTTGGGTTATAGCTCAGTGATAAAGTACCTATCTATGCATGAGGCCTTGGGTTTGATCCCTAGTAGAAAAAGATAGAAGTGGGGTAGGTGAAAGAGAGATTCTTTTTGGATTGTGTGTGTGTTTGTATGTGTGTGTGTGTGTGTGTGTGTGTGTGTGTGTGTGTGTGCACATCTGTATGTGTACTGACGAACACAGAGGTCAACCTCAGGTGCTTTTCCATCCACTTTGTCTTTTGGGGATTTTGAACTTAGGCTAGGCTGGCTGGCCAGTGAGCCCCACAGATCTTCTTCCTCTATCTTCCCAGAGTGCATCAAGATTGCAAGTGCATGTCACCATGCCTAGTTCATTTATATAGGTTCCAGGGATCAAACTCAGATCCTTATACATACAGAGCAAGCACTTTACAGATTATGCCATCTCCCCAGTTCTTGATTAATACTTTCTCAGAGAAGGCAGTGTTCATACCTATCAGATACTTAACTTCCCCAAGTATCCTGAATAGTGACAACAGCCAAATGTTCTGAGAAACTTTATCTCCCCCTGACTTCTGTGTAGACTCAGGTCCTGCCAAGCACATCATTAAAGAAATAAAAAAAATTTTAAATACTATTTTACAGTTGGTCCACCTTTTTCACAGATTTCGTACTCATAGATTCAACCATTTATAGAATAAAAGATATTTAAACAAAGAAAAAATTTATATTGAATATATACAGGCTTTCTTCATTGTCAGGATTCCCTAAACAACATAGCACAAAAACTACCCACACAGTATTATCATCATTGTAGGTATTATAAGCAATTAGGAGGTGACTTACAAGAGGATGTATAAAATTTACGTGCAAATGATGTTTTATTTCATTTAAGTATGAAGTGCTCAAGCATTGAGCATGTGTGAATAGATCTGTGGTGGCCTATAGAACTAATCTCTCATGTATACTAAAGGACAACTGCATGAAGCTACTTACTAATAATATTCACTGTGCAAAGCCCTATAATTAAGCTAGTAAAGAATAGTGTTTTAATCCGAAAGTGAATTTTAGTTGTTAACTGAAATCATTTCTGTATAAATACACCATCAAACAGGTCTTAAAATAGACCATGCATAGATGCCGTGCTGTAGGTAGCACATTCCTAAGAAGCTGAGAAACCGGAATTGAAATCAGATATTGAAAATCTGCCTTCACTTTCTCAAGCTAAATTCTCTTTAATGTCCCTACTATTTTGTTCCTCATATCTGTAATTTTCCCCCAAATTTTCTTCCTGTTCCTCTGAACATTTTGCTCTCTGTATCTCTTCTCCCCAGTGCTCCAGGGCAGGCCTAAGGCTACTCACAGAGATTAATGCAGAATTTTCTTAAGTGATAGATGTTGGGAATGATGAGACAGATGTGCAGTCCCAGCTGACGAATAGATGGGCAGAGAGTTTTGCTCAAACCATAATCAGTGTGAATTTGGATCAAACATTCAATTTTTTTTAAATAAAAATTTTACATGTATGCACACATGTGTGATATAGGCATATGTGTATATGGAGGCCAGAGGTTGAATTTGGGAGTCTTCTTCTATCACTCTCTACCCTAATTTCTGTGACAGGATCTCTCTGAAGCAAGAGCTATTTGGGATGGACTGGGTGGCCAGTGGATCCCAGGTATCTGCTTGTCTCTTCCCCAATATACCAGTGCTGGGTAACAGTAGTGATTGCCACCTCTATTAATCACGGTTCTCTGAAGGAACAGGAATGCAAAGATGGATATATATACTCACCAGTCCACGAGACTGGATGTCTCAACTGTCCCAATCTAGCTCTGGAGTCCTAGGGAACTCCTAGAGAGCTGTTGATCTTCAGTCATTTTTGGAACTCAAAAGAAATCGGTTCTCATTCTAATGATCATTATTGCCTGCTTGTGCTAGGAAGCAGGTGAGCATCAGCACAACAATCTTGTGAGCTCAGGGACTCCAGGTATCTTAGTTGGGATTTCTATTGTGAAAAGACACCATGACCTTGGCAACTCTTGTAAAGGAAAGCATTTAATTGGGGCTGGCTTACAGTTCAGAGTTTTACTCCATTATTATCATGACAGGAAGCATGGCAGCATGCAGGCAGGCTCGGTGCTGGAGAAGGAGCTGAGAGGTCTACATCCTGATCATCAGGCAGCAGGAAGAAAGGGAGATACTGGGCTTTGCATGAGCATCTGAAACCTCAAAGCCCATCCCTAGAGACATACTTCTAGCAAGGCCCACACCCATTCCAATAAAGCCACACCTCCTAAAAACACCACTCCCTATGAGCCTATGGGGGTCATTTTCATTCAAAACACCACACCAGGGGAACAAAAGTGCCATAGTAAATTTCTGTGATGTCACAACAAATCACTGCAGACTGAGTGACTCAAAACAACAGAAACCCATTTTCTCATAGTACTGGAGGCTGGAGGTCTAGAACCAAGGTCAAGGTTGTACATTCTGCCAGCTCCCCTTTCCCTCCTGCTTCCCCTGGGTTTAGTGATTTCTGACAACGCTTCCATTCTTTGACTTGGAGATAGGTCATTACCACTGTTCCTCTTTTTGTATAGCATTCTTGCACATGGTCTATGTGCAGATGCCCTTAGAAAGACATTAATCATATTGGACGTAGGGACCATTTAATCCAGTAGGACCTCGTCTTGACACGGTTTCAACCGAAAAGACCCTGTTTACAAAAAGGGTGACATTGATAGGTTTCATGTTGACATAAATTTGGGGAACGTTCTTCACCCAGTGTGCATACCTTAGAAACATCAGGGGCAGTGCTTGTATTCTAGGGAGTGTGGGTGAAGACAAAGCACGCTGTGATATATTCCCAGAGAGGGCCAAAGGCAAGTCCTGGATTTGTACCTCAGCTCTGCTATTTATGAGCTGTACATTTAGCCAGTTATTTAATACGGTTGCACCTTGGTTTTCTCGCCTATACAGTGAGAAGAGAGCCTACCTATACGTTTGTTTTTAGGATTAAAAATAATGGCTGCATTGAAGCAGTTGGGGCAAGAACAGCTTGCAGAGGAGGCTGCCACCAAGTCAGAGGTGACAGGAAGAAAGGTGTCAGAGTTGACAGTGAGGATGCCACATCTAATGGGGTAGAGGAATAAATACACGACTTTCCTTTTGTAACCTCTGTGGTCTCCAAAGCACATGTCCGTATTCCTATCCTGCCTGTGACAGTTGTTCCTGTCTGTGACAGTTTGAGTGCTAGCTTGACTGAACAGGGGAGTAGTGAGGCATGATGTAAGGTGTGTGTGTGTGTGTGTGTGTGTGTGTGTGTGTGTGTGTGTGTGTGAGGTGAGGTGAGGTTTCTAGAGACAGTTAGGCCAGCAAGCCTCTGATCTAATCAATGGTTGAATCCTTTAAATGAATTTGTAATGTGATGACATTACTGAGAGGTGGTGAAATGTAGGAAGCAGCCCGGTTGGCGGAAGAACATCTTGTATTTCATCCTGCTTCCTATTCCTATCTGTTCTCTCTGTTTCCTTAACTGCACACTCTAACCATCCATTCTGCCCAGAGTATCCTTCCCCTAACTCAGTTACATGTCAGTTATATCACAGCAATGAGAAAAGTAATGAATACACTAATACCCAGCATGTGTGAGCATGCGTGTGCACACACAAAGGCATATAACCAGGCATGTGTGTGTGTGCGCGCACACACACAGACACACACACACACACATATTTAATTGCACTTGCAGTACACGTGCACACAACTTCACAAGCCATTGTGAAGTCAGACTGGAGTTAATTGACCAGCAAGTTCTCTGAGCACACGACCCACCTCCAGCACAAACCCCTACAGCTGGCTCTCCCTCCCAGAGCTCCCTTTTCAAATTTTTCTCCAGAAAACACACTTCGAGCTCCTTCTGCAGTCTGACTGTGATCTCTCCTTGCCTTCCTTCAGGATTCTCAGTGCCAAATGAAAGAATCCAAGAAATTAATGCTCAGAATTTGGGAATTGATCCTTCTCATGGCTTATTCAACAATTTTACAAGTCCAAATTGAAGGCATCTTATCAAATATACTTGATGTACCTTAAGTCATAGTTAAGATATTTCTCTTGTAGAAATTTAAGAAAATTTAAAACAAAGATGCTGAGGATTATGAGTGACATGATGGGCTGTGACTCCTTGTGGTTATTACATGTACTTGGGATTTCTCTACAACTTGAATGCCTAACCATGAATTCTCAGAAAATTAATATTTTATTAATATGAAAAGTTGCTAACCAGTGAGGCAGGCATTGCCTTATTCGTGTGTCATTTTTTAAGTAGACCTTATTTTTAGAATGGTTTTAGAACCACAGCAAAATCATACACATTCTGCTGTCTAACACTCCCTCCCCCAACTCTGGCACACACCACAGTTTGTATTAGTTATAATTAATGAATTCATCCACACATCATTGGCACCCAAAGTCCAGAGTTCCCATTAGGACTTGCTCTTGATGTCTGGGTTTGCATAAGCACATACAGACAAGTACTGACCATGATGATGCCATAGAGAACGCTGTAGTTCCACTGTCCTCAAAGTCTTCTTTGCTCCCATTCTCCCCGCTAACTCCTGGAAATCACTGTTTGTTTGTTTGTTTTTTTCATTGTCCCATCGTTTTGCCTTTTGCAGAAGGCAATCATGAAGCATGTAGGTAGCCCTTTGAGATTGCCTTCTTTCACTTAATAATAGTTAGGTTTCCTTCACTTCTTTCCAGGGCTTGATTGCTTATGTATTTTTAGCCCCACCCAGTCTGAAAGTGTCACAGTTCATTCATCAGTTCATTCCAGACTTTCATTAGAGGGTGTTGTGGGGGAAGAAGGATTTCTCACAGCCAAGGCTTTTACCCCAGTGATCGACGCCATGTCGTGCTTATATCAATGACCAAAGTATGCCAATTACAATGAAATGCCCAGTGTCTTAGGATGTATGTTGCTATGATAAAACACCATGACCAAAATGCAACTTGGGGAGAAAAGAGTGTACTTCTCCTACACTACCAGGTAACGGTCCATCACTGAGGGGCGAGCTAGAGAAGTCATTGTCACAAACACCTGCTCTGGAAATGGGAAGCTCTTCTTAGGTACCTGACCTTTCTTTGGGTTCCACGTTCGGTGCCTGGCAACCACAAGGGAAGTATCTGGACAACCCTGAACAGAACAGGTGTTTGCCATCCCTCTTTCCTGGGCTGGGATGCTGTTTCCTAGGATGCTGCTGTGGCTCTGTGTGCTTCTCTGGCTGCTCCTGCAGCCTGGATGCTTATTAGGACAATTCCTCATATCTGGCTCCTGAGATTTACGTACCACCACCACC
>JADRCD010207030.1:0-15079 GCA_019843815.1 Montemys delectorum
GTTCATTTTGGTAAATCATACCTTTGATGAATATGAAGTGTCCCTCCTTATCTTTTTTGATAACTTTAGGGTGAAAGTCAATTTTATTCGATATGAGAATGGCTACTCCAGCTTTTTTCTTAGGACCATTGGCTTGGAGAATTGTTTTCCAGCCTTTTATTCTGAGGTAGTGTCTGTCTTTGTCACTGAGGTGGGTTTCCTGTATGCAACAATGTTGGGTCCTGTTTACATACCCAATCTGATAGTTTATGTCTTTTTATTGGAGAATTGAGTCCATTGATATTAATAGATATTAAGGAAAAGTAATTGTTGCTTCCTGTTAATTTTGTAGTTAGAGTTGGCATTGCGTTCATGTCGCTATCTTCTTTTAGTTTTGTTGGAAGATTACATTTTTGCTTTTTCAGAGACATAGTTTCCCTCCTTGTGTTGGAGTTTTCTATTTATTAACCTTTGAAGGGCTGGATTTGTGGAAATATATTGTGTGAATTTGGTTTTGTTGTGGAATACTTTGATTTCTCCATCTATGGTGATTGAGAGTTTTGCTTGGCATAGTAGTCTGGGCTGGCATTTGTGTTCTCTTAGGGTTTATATGACATCTGCCCAGGATCTTCTAGCTTTCATAGTCCTGGTGAGATGTCTGGTGTAATTCTGATAGGCCTACCTTTATATGTTACTTGACCTTTTTCCCTTACTGCTTTTAGTATTCTTTCTTTGTTTTGTGCATTTGGTGCTTTGACTATTATGTGACGGGAGGAATTTCTTTTCTGGTCCAGTCTATTTGGAGTTCTATAGGCTTCTTGTATGTTCATGGGCATCTCTTTCTTTGGGTTAGGGAAGTTTTCTTCTATAATTTTGTTGAAAATATTTACTGGCCCTTTAAGTTGGAGGTCTTCACTCTCTTCTATACCTGTTATCCTTAGGTTTGGTCTTCTCATTGTGTCCTGGATTTCCTAGATGTTTTGGGTTAGGATCTTTTTGCATTTTGCATGTTGTGTCAATGTTGTCTATGTTATCTTCTGCCCCTGAGATTCTCTCTTCTATCTCTTATATTTTGTTGGTGATGCTTGCATCTATTATTCCTGAGTTCTTTCCTAAGATTTCTAACTCCAGAGTTATCTCTCTTTGTGATTTCTTAATTGTTTCTACTTCCATTTTAAGGTCCTGGATGGATTTGTTCAATTCCTTCAACTGTTTGTTTGTGTTTTCCTGTAATTCCTTAAGGGATTTTTGTGTTTCCTCTTTAAGAGCTTCTACTTGTTTACTTGTGATCTCTTGTAATTCTTTATGGGATTTTTTTTTTTTTTGTTTCCTCTTTAAGGACTTGTACCACTTTACCTGTGTTCTCCTATTTTTCTTTAAGGGATTAATTCATGTCCTTCTTAAATTCGTCTAACACCATCATGAGATATGATTTTAGACCCAAATCTTGCTTTTCTGGTGTTTTGGGATATCCAGGACTTGCTGTGGTGGGAGTACTAGGTTCTGATGAAGCCAAATAGTCTTAGTTTCTATTGGTAGGATTCTTACATTTGCCTTTCACCATCTGTTGATCTGGTGTTAGATGTTCTTGCTGTCTCTGACTAGAGCTTGTTCCTCCTGTGGGTCTGTAAGCCAGTGTCAGTACTTCTGGGAGATCAGCTCTTCTCTGGTAAATCCCAGGCGCAGATGGCTGTGGATCAGTTGTCTGTCCTGAGTCCTGGGGTTCGAGGACACCCTGGAGACAGGATCTCTACTTGCGGGAAAGGTGTAGAGAGGGCTGTGGGTCTGTTGTCCCTCCTAGGTATGGTCTGAGTCCCTGGGTTAAAGCACTCCCTGAAGGCAGGCTCTCCACTTTCAGGGAAGGGGCAGAGAGGGTTGTGGATCACCTCTGTCACTTGGAAGCCGAGAGGATCCTGTCCCTGCCGCCCTGCATCTTGTGAGGCCTGTGTGACTTTTGGTTTTTAATAGGATGCTCCTGGTCCATTTAATGATTTGGAAAGTATTGAAGTATTTCATTTTATCTTTTCTTAAATAATATTTACAGATTTATCTATTGCATAAAACTTATATAGACAAACACAAGAAAATTTATCAACCTTTGAGTTTCTTGGTAAGGAACTTTCTAAGTATAAATATGGAGAGATGGCTCAGTGGGTAAGAGCACTGACTGCTCTTCCAAAGGTCCTGAGTTCGGATCCCAGCAACCACATGGTGGCTCACAACCACCCGTAATGACATCTGACGCCCTCTTCTGGTGCATCTGAAGACAGCTACAGTGAATTACACCAGAGTGAGTGGGGCTGGAGTTCAATTCCCAGCAGTCACAAGATGGCTCACAGCCATCTGTACAGCTACAGTATACTCATATACATAAAATAAATAAATAAATCTTAAAAAAAAAAGAAAGTAAAAACTGGAATTATAATTTAAAAAGATATAGAGTTATCAATGTTATCAACATTTTATTATGTTAATTTTGTCAGCTGTATTTTTTAGTGTTTCTATTCCATCTGAGTTATCAAACATATCCCTTCTTTCATTCTTGGCTGTATTAGTGGATACACTTGAAATCTATGTTAGTTCTTCATGGACTAACCCTTTATTACAATGGAATAGTCCATTAGTCTTACCATTCAAAGTGGTGCATAACCATAGACTTACAAAATAAAGAGATATTGGTACTCAACTTTTCAATAAACAGCCAATCTTTGCCTAACTAAATGTATAACTCACAGAGAAACTCCATGCCAGGAGACTATTCCCCCAATTCCTGCCTGTATACACTACAGGTATTTCTATCTGTGAGACCATACTACCTGTCAGAAAAGAGAAGGCAGGTTTATTTTTGCACATGGTTTTACCAAGTTTCGATTCATCATAACAGGAGCATCATGATAGAGATGCGTAAATCACAGCAGTGGGAACATATAGTAGAGGCTCTTCACATCACAGATTCCTCCAAAGAGCCCGACAAGCATCAAATCCTCTAAAATCTACTTCCAAAGGTCAGTGTGTACTCTTACCAGGTAGGCCTCCCTTCCAATAGTTTCAGTAGATTCTCAAAAGAGTACCATCAGCTTGGAAACAGGCACTCAAAACATAAGCATGTGGAAGACATTTCATATTCAAATCAAACACCACCCTATTCATATTCCTTTCTGGGCTCCGGCCTTGCAAATTCCAGACAATCCAGCAACCTGGTGCCTTTATCAGCTGCCTCTGCTTGATGATGACGCAGCTCTCTTCTTTGGCTCTACTTCTTTGCATGCCATCTGGAAATTGCCACAAAACAGGAAGCGAGAACAAATATTGCATTCTTTTCATGGGCTTCCCTTCTGTGGAGGGGCATAGCCCTGACTGCATACCATTGCCTCAAAACAGCATTTTTTGGTCCAGTTTTATTGTTCTTTACAGTGAAAGAGTATGTCCAAAGGAAGTTACACTGTCAAGTCAAACAGAGCTTTTTTGTCATCATTTTATCGGGACAAATAAATATAACAAGCCTCTGTCTTCATTTTGGCAAAGTTAAAAGACATCTATCTCATCATCTTCAACTCTAGACAAATAACAAATAAGTAGATGAATTTCTCAGTTTCTTAAAGTGGCCCCATTTTATTGCCTGATGTAAATGACTTCTCATGTCACTTTCAACACTATCCTATCCTAACTTTTGTAATCATTTGCCCACCTATTCTAATTATAACACTAAACGTTATACAGAATTTTTAAGAGTTAACATCCTATAGTTCAACTTTATCTCTTTTATAGAATAGCTTAAACTAGTCAGTTTTTTTCTTTCTGAATTACATAGTTATTTCTGTTTTAGGCATGACATTCTTCTCTGCATACAACTGACTCTTCTCTTTGAATAAGTTTCAAATGTAGTCAAAATATGTTTTAAACAAATAAGCTGTGCAACAAAAACCATACTTTTATTTAAAAATTAGTTATATTTAATTGCTATTAGTTATATTTAATTTTATAGTTAATTTAATTAGTTATATTTAAATATTAGCATTTATTTCATTTGCTCGGGAATGTATGCCTTTTAAAAAGGATGTTCAATTCACTATTGATGGTTGACTTAATTAGTTCCATGTCCTTCCTGTCTAGAGCTGTGGCTTAGAATCATGTGACACTGGATAAAATTATTTAATTGCTATTGAGAGGAGAGCAAGGAAGATTTACTTTGGGATCCTCTTTTTTTTTTTTTTCAGTTTTTTAAAACTCTTAGTCATTACAGATCAGGTATGATTGGCATGACCTTCTGAAAGAGGCTTAAAGCTTGAATACACCCCAAGCACCTTAGGAGAAGGATTCTGCAAAGAAAAGCACTTTGCATTTTCTTATTCTTGCAAAAGAATGAGCGGCTCCATTAAGACAACATTTGGGAGAAAATGTGTCATCATTGACCAAACATGTGAGTCCCCTTGTTTCCTTCCTAGCCCTACTGCCCAAGCTTTGGCAGCTTAGTAAGAGTGATATCAGGTTCTTGTTCATTATTTATTTTTCTTTGAAAGTACACTTAGCTAATGCAAACTGACATCGTGAATGGTTACCCAGTTATTTTTCAATCATCAAGTTATGTATCACATTGAAGGCTGTAATACGCATTGAACTTTCAAATCTTATGCAAATACGTTGTATTTCCATATTGCTCGTCTCCAGCAATTTATTACTTTTATGTTTTACATGGAAACCTATTCATAACCTGTTTAATGCCAAGCTTGTGCCTAAAGAAAAATATGAAGAACACCTTCCATTAAGTAAAAGATTTTCTTTGATGGCAGTCTTCATAGAAGATTCACACTGTTAATCAGAGGTGTGTGTTTTGAGAGTGGCAGCTTGGGTACTATGCTGTGTTCTCTCTGTTTTAAAACATCCCAAAGGGTGCCTTCAGCTTGAGAGTTCTATACCTAACATCCACTAAATCAGATCAGGCCATTTTTTTTTTATGTAACGGGTTGCAAATGTATTTTTTTTTGAATGTTAAATCTGGTTCTATTTTTCAATCAATTTAAAATGTGTAGAAAAAGTGTTCTGATTGTATATTATCCAATTTTCATCAGCTGCCGGAAGGAAATGCTGTGAAAATCTGTGATTTAAAACCCTTAAAACTTCTGCTTGAAATGCATGTTTTGTTAAGAACATTAGATATGCAAAGTGTTTTAAACAGAATTTTGATGTCTTTATTAATAGCATTTAAAAGTTTTAGGATTTCAGATATTCATAGATTTTGCTCTCCTTGACTTACAAGGTCAAACACTTTAGATATGTGTAATTCCTTTGGGTAAGATGGTTGAAAAGGGGACTTGAAAAAGAAAGGGAAAAAATATATTATCAATAATAGAGCAGTGCTCTCTTAAGACTTATTAGGAAACTGTATTTATCATAACATCATAGCATGTATAGACATAATCACAAATATCAATAAGCCTTTTAAAACTCACTATAGATAAATCACTTGCCTGTGAGCTGTATGAAATAAAAAAATTAAAAATGAAAAAAAAAAAAAAACAAAAACAAAAAAAAACCTTACAATCCTGAGTTTGTGAACTAGTTAAATAAAAACTACCAAAGGAGGCGCTTTCTCAAAGGCTCCTGGAGTTTAGAGGTGAAAAAAAAATTCCCTTCTAACCCTTATGACTGAAGTGGGATTCCAATGTGGGATAGTGCATCATAACAGCTCACGGTTGAAATATCATAAGTTTAAGTACATTTTCATTAAATCTCAGCAGCCTACATTTGATAGGAAGAATTAGTAGTAGCAATCATAGAATAAGCCAGAACAGCAGATGACTTTCTGGGTTTTTTTTTTTTTAGCTATATTTGGTTTCATATTAATTAAAGAAAAACAGAAGGACAAACCTGTTAATTAATACTGTTCAGTTATTTATATTTAGTTGTTCCTGTTCTATCAGTATTTTTGTTCATCCCTAAATAAGTGATTTCCAAGGAGGAAAACAAGTCCTGACTGAAGCACACAGGAGCTTATTTTCTCTCACGGGCAAGCCTCAAGTAAAGCATGGAAGTCTCGTGATTTCATCCCGACTTCTGTAGCCCTTCAGTATATTCTATGGCATTAGATCCGTGATGGGTTCCATGATAGGAACCACCATCCCAGGACACACATCTTACTTTACGTTTACAGGAAGAGGAAAGGGCAAAATATATGCTAGCCCTTCCTATCAGAAGCCCTGGAGGAAGTGTCATTAAATATACTTTGTTCATATACCCACAGCCTGACATTGTCACACACACACACACACACACACACACACGCATGCACGCACACACACGCACGCACACACACACAAACATTTTCCTAACTGGAGGTTGCAAATGCAGTTGTCAGATTTCTGTCTCCATACCCAAGCTAAAGATGGGGCTTGCATTCATGTAGAAGATGCTTATAGAAGATTTTGCCATTCCTGCGAAACACTTTAATGTTTATGATGCATATTATGGCATTACTAATTCAAGATGAGCCTGCTTGGTATTTGCATGTGATGTTATATATACAGAATATTGTTTATGGGGTTTATGTATTCTAAGCACAAGGCATGTTATTCCGCTATTGGGTAGGATCCACCCATTCCAACTATGTGCCTACAATAGAATTAGGCAAGATTGTGAATGACTATTAACTAGAGAGTGAATGCTAGATAATCTAGTTGCATGACTAACTTATACGTGTGTGTGTGTGTGTGTGTGTGAGAGAGAGAGAGAGAGAGAGAGAGAGAGAGAGAGAGAGACAGAGAGAGAGACAGAGAGAGAGAGACAGAGAGAGAGAGAGAGAGAGAACAGATAGAGAGAGAGGGAAGGGGGACAGAGGAGAAGCTTTGGGTGAATGATAAACAGCTAACTATATAGGTAATAGTTATGGTTGGTAACTAATATGGTAATAATGTGGTTAGGATGATAGAAAAACAATAAAGAAAGAAGATGATGATATGGAAAGGGGAAAGAGGAGAAAAAAATTAAATAAAATGAAGCTGAGGACAAGGAGGGAAATCCTAGCAATGCACTGACATCTACTGCGATCGAAAGTTACGTCTCTCCATGTTGGCTCTATTTGCCGTAGGAGGGCACATGATTGTGTTCTATGCGCCATTTTACCAACTGTATTAGTCTTTGTAGGTGATTATTTTCACATTTGTAAATGCTACTAGGAGTGTATCTTATATGCTCTTCTGAGGGAACGTCTCTGTTCTAACAATTTATTACTCGATGGCTTTCTTGGTTGCTTAAAAAGGAGATAGTTCTAACAGTACCTCCCTACCCCCATCTCCCCACCCCCAGCTCCCGTCTTCTCTCCATCCTTTTAGTTCATGGGTCTTTCTCAGTAATCACTGTCAACCTGTCCGGCTGTATTTCTCACATCACCCTACCCACCATGGAATGGTAGAACTGTAGTCTATTCTTTTTTCTTTTTTTTTTTTCCCCAGTTAAAAATCTCCATCTCTGTGAGTCTAGGGCTGCTCCGTGATAACCCGAATGCCCTCCTATTCCATAGCCATCTAACAGAGAAGAGCAGGACTTTCAGCCTGGTGAGTCCTAGTGGAGAAAATACAGGCCAGGCGACAGGAAGCAGCACCCTCACGTGATCTAAATGGGAAGCTCAATACTCAGCACACGGTTTGCACATGAATGGCTGTCTTGAAAACACACACACACACACACACACACACACACACACACACACACACACACACAGAAAGAGAATATGAAAGAAGAAGAGAAGGAAAAAGGAGAGGAAAGGGACATCCCTTCACCCCTCAAAGCATTTGTCAGGGAGATTTGCCAACCATGTTGTTTTCAGGAATCCTCTTAGCAGATGTTGAGAAGTACAAATTCTCTGTCCCTGCTTAGTAATAGCTGCAGGCTGGCAGAAACTAGGTGAGACCCAGAGAAGGTGAAACAGCACTGAGGGGAAGCGGCTGCCAACCTAGAGGGAATGGTGCCAAGTTAGTGCCTCTACTCCCAACGTTCCCATGAGAGTTGGTTTCCCGACTACCACCGCACCAGAGCCTGCGAGGGCATTGTTTCCAAAATTTGGAGTGCATCAACAACAACTGACGGGGAGAGAAATGTTCAAGTTTTTTTTTTTTTTCTTGAAATTTCCCCGTGTTTCTGTCTCCCATTAAACATTAGAAATCGCTGTGTAAAAGGCCCAGCTGTGATGCGGTGGTACTGAGCAAAGACCTCATACTCCTATTCCCTCTTACAAAATTAGTAGGCCCACTTGTAGCGCTGCCTTTATCGAACATTCCAGAGTCATCTGTCAAATATCCACACCTGTGAGCTTCCGTGTACCTACTGACGGGGGGGGGGGCAGGGAGGGGAGTACAATTGTTTTTTTATCTTATGTTTCATGTTCGGCTCAGGTTTTAAAAATAAAATCATTGAACTATTTTTTTTAGTGCGTTTAAGTTAATTTTTCAAAATTCAGTACTTGCAAGTCAATGGGGAAGGGATAAATAGGCTGGGATTTTCATTTGCCTTGCCCTTCCTGTTCTCTGAAATAATTTATTATAATTTTCCTGAGACTTCATAATATTATTCATTCACTTCATAATTGAAACGTTGTTAAACTCTGCCTCATGTTGATTGCTGACCTATACCAGCCAAAGGCACCTTCCTCTGTCTCTCCCTTCCTACGTATGAAAGTTAGCAAGGCCGATGTCCAGTGATCACTTGAATGTGGAATTCTAATCGCACTGAATCACAAAATGCAGATGAAGTTCTGGGATGCTTCCGAGTGTACAGCGAATTAACTAATAGAAGACTAGGTTAAAACTTCAAATATGCAAATACTGAGAATTGTTGAAGTTTGAAAATAATAAAAGACATCGGAAGATTAAAAGATTTTTTTCATCCACAGTTGGTTTATGATGGAAAAATATTACTAAAAATTAAGCAGAGGCAACTGTTCATACTGGAAACCCAGTACTATTGTGATATAAGTGAAAGAATCCAAAGAAAATTTTTACCAGTCAGAATAATGTTCGATATTTAGTGTGTACTAAATAAAATTATATTTGGTGAATTAAATTATAAAATAAACACAATTGAGTTTGGTAAAGTTTTGTCACGGAGAATGATGATCTTATGAGACCCCAGCCTTCCTTAAGGATCTATCCAGTGTTAATGTTTCTGGGGAATGGGGAAAAAATTATTTGGTGGAATAACCATTGCTAAATTGCACATGCACCGGTAAATGACTCTTTGCCCATTCTCCAATAAGAAACTCTACTTAAACTAACAGGTTAAAAAGGAAAAGAAAAGCTGAGAAAGTGGGAATAGAGAAGATAGAATGGATGGGTGAGCTTGGTAGAAGGACAATAGAGGCAGAGAGGATCGAGCTACATTGTATCCATGAATGAAGATGTCAGGGTGAAGCTCAGAGTGTATGATTTTCGCATACTAATAAATTTTAAGTGTATTTATTAATCCTATATCCTATCTTTGAAAACTAATTAGGTAACAAACAAACAAACAAACAAAAAACAAACAAGATATTCTCTCTAGCTTGCATAAAATATTCCTGTAAACAAAAGAACTCCAGGTTCCCTGGTTAGTGCCAAGCCCTCATCTTTGACAAAGGCACTAAAATCCATGAAGCGTTTGAACAGAGCTCCTCAAAGGACCAACTTCAGTAGCCAGCCCCCAGTGGATCTGGAGTGGAATCAGTTCTACTCCTGATGCATGTCATGTTTCTTTATTTATTACATACTCTATGTTCTGCTATTTTACTTGAGTTAATTTGAATATTCAGTGGGACTCACTAACTAGTATAATATCAAATAAATTTGGATTAGCAGAATGAACATAAAAAGTCCTTTCTCCATATTCTCATTTAGGAATATCTCCAGACTAATTCTCCTCCATGATCCCAGGGAGAAAAATTCTCTTGCAATCTGGGTAGAAGAGTAACTATATTTGGGGGTATTACATAAAATATAGAAGTAAAATCAGGGATAGATAGAAGGGTTAGTGTATTGTTACATCTTTTTTTTTTTTTTTTTTTTTTTTTTTTGGCTTTCAAACCTAAAACTAACCAGAAACTGCTAAGTCTATGAAAATGATTAACAAGGAGCAAATAAATGGTACAATAAAGGAATTTAAGGTGAACAGGCGTAAATAGGATAATCTAGTACAAATGTGAGGGACACATTTTGTCAGCTCCATAGGTGCAGTTTGGAACCAGGCAGGAAGGGCCAGTGTTTACTGACCATAAAGCATTATCTTATGTCTTGAAACATTGTATGTCTTCAAATCATTCCTCATCTTTTTTACCCTGTTTGTTTCCACTGCATTATTTCCATAGCAGAGTTTGTACATGTTGAAACTATAAAAAGCCCAAGCCATGGGAGCGGTATGAGTGTGTGTCTTGAAGACTTAAAGAGCTATGACAGAGACAAGGTCTAAACCCTGCCAGGCCAGCTGTTAACCCTTGGGTTCCCTGGGTTTCTAACCCTGGCAACAAGAAGAAGTGATCATGGGAACTGTAACACTTCTGCTAAATGATTAATGTGCTCATTCTTCACTGAGCAGCTCGACCATATAATTAGCCTAATTTTTAGTTTCAGGCTTTTGACATGCATCCTTCCCAATTAGAACGATTATCTTTTACATTATCCCTCATATTCATGTAACTTCTGTGACTTTTCTTTTTCCCACACACTTCTGAATGAAGAGGAAAATAAGCACAGAGCTCAAAGTCAGAAAGTGCAGACAGCAAACACCCTGATATAATTTTCAACTTATTTCTGGAAGTTCAAGGTTTTAAATAAAAGAACATATGTTCTCAAGGACTTCCACAGCCCTCCCTCTTTGCCTGTAGAGTGTAGAGTCTTTGCTGCAGTACTCTGGCTCTCCAGGCTCTGATACCATAAAAAAAAAAAAAAAAAAAAAAAACTTTTGTAGAGGGCATCTGTTCAACTCTAATAATAAATTTTAAGGAAGGGACAGAATCAAAAAGAGAGGCAAATGGATTAATTATTCCTCTACATGGGAGCTGAGAATTCATTCATTACTCTTGTTCCCCCTCACTTTGTGTAGTCTAGGGTTTCTGCAGAAAAGATACACTAAATGAGAAATGAAAGGATTGAAGCATTCTCTCATTCTGGTCATTTCTATTTAAGTATTCCAGAATAGAGTACAGTCTACCAGACAGGCCACTTCTTGAGTTGGAGGATATAAATATAAAGTATGTGCCCATTCAAATCCCATCATAGTCCTTCTGGGGAAGCAAAACTAAGGACAAAGACCTGAGTTGCAACCCTAACACTGTCCCTCACTGGTTATATTACCTTGATATTTAGCATCAAAGACCTCATTTGTAGAAACAGCACATTAAAGACAATTATTTCTAAGGTCTGCAATTCTAAAATTTTATATTTCCATATAATTACAGGCTTCTGTTACTGCAAAGGGCTCCAGTGATATTTCCACAGTCCACTCACCCACTCCAGCATTGAGAACTAAAAATGGAAAGTATAGCTGTAGCCTGAAGGATAGTGATAATTACTTAAAACCATCGGAACATACTCTCAGTGGCAGCAGACCACTGAGAAACAGACCAATGAGCTATTGTGTTATTTCAAAAATCTGTACCCCTGAGATGTCCACCCTTACTCAAAGTAATGGCCTGGCTTTTGTCTTTGTTCTGAATCTGTAAACACTTGAACTTCCTGAATTCTATTTGTTTTTTGAAATAACCCTCTTTGCTTAAATAAGTTCACTATGTAAACGAACATAACTAACCAGGTTTGTGTAATATTTTTGTGATGGGCAAAAAGGAGTCTGTTTATCTTTCCACCTTGTAGGTTGACAAAAGCCTAGGAACAAATACAGAATGTGTTTAAAGAAATTCTGTGTGTGAGTGGGTGGGTGTGTGTAATAACACAACACTCACATGTGCAAGCCAATATCCACACAAACACATATTCATGTTCTTATATGTGTGCATACTTATTTGAATTGAAGTTCATTGATTTGTCTAGTTCATCCTTGTTAGATGTATTCACAAAGCTAATGGGCACAGCCCACTGATAAAACTGTTTTTTATTTACAGCTCAACTCTTTTCACCAAGAACTGAAGGCAATGTTCATTTTTGACATTGCTATAAACTACTTATAAAAATAGAATTTTAATACCAGAACAAAATAGGCAGAAGAATATAAATGTTCCAATCATAGGCTGAGTCTTGAGCTGGGCATCACATTTCACTGGAGTTCTTTGGCAGCCAGGGGAAGCAAAGGAAAACATGTGCAGTATCAGTCTGAATTAGAAGCTAGGGGAAAGCACAGGGGTCCCACTGGGGAAATAACACATCTCGATAAACCACTCAAATTGTTGTGGTCTCCAGACAAAAACAGGTGAAGCCAATCTCATTATTTACAAGTTTGCATGAATTTATCAGTTTTCATGGCCGCCTTCTAGGTTTATCTAGCAATTGGTTGCTGTGTGGATTTGCTTAAAATCTTTATCATGACTCATCTTCACTATGACTCAATTAAAGTTCTCCTCTTAAATAGAGAAATAACTTAAGTATGTAAGGGTCCTCCTTTTTTAACTTTTAAACTTCCTCTCATAATTATATATAACATAAGATTTATTTTTAATCCAGTTTCAGTGGCACTGGGTTTATTCATAATATTGTACACCAACACTTTTCAGAACCTTTCCATCACTTCAAATAGAAATGGTTCTCATTAAACAGTCAGTTTCTATTCTCACTGTCTTTACATGTAATAGACTGCACTCTATTTTCAGCTTCTACAGTTTCTGAATTATATGTGTCGCATAAAAGTAAATCAAATAATCTATGTGTTTACTTGTTCATTCATATTAATTGTGCAGAATAATGAGCCATTGTGATTTTTCATATACATAGATAACATATTTTCATCATATCCATCTACATTAGTTCCTGCCTACTCCATTCTGCTGATCCCCTCACTCTTCTCAAATAATATTTATCCTTTAGCCTTGGTTTATTTCACCTGACATAATGTTATCAGAATATTGTATACATTTCTTTTGGAGAATGTATTTCTATGCATCCCAGATGGCGAGGAGCGTGTCAGACCAAAGAAGCACATTCCCCTGAGTCCATACTGGTGCACTAACTTTGCTGGAATTCCTTATGGGAACTTAGAAAGTGGTTTACTAACATGAGATTGGTTATTTCGGGAGCTGAATTGCCGAGCCTCCCTGCTCCCTCTGAAATAAAAAACAACTCTAAAACAGGGTCAGTCTTTCATATCACAGCATTAGAACAGAATTTTAAGGCCAAAATAATGTTCCACTCCATATATATATATATATATATATATATATATATATATATATATATATTACACATAGATGCACACGCCTGCATACAAACTTTTTAAGTTTTAAGGTATTATCTTTCTCTCCTTCAGACTGTCAAAATACTAACAAAATTCTAGGTGAAAGCTGCCACGTTCTTAGGTATAGGGAGCTCCAGGTTAAGTGAGAGACTCTGTCTTAAAACACAAAGTAGAGAATGATTGATGGTGATAGTCAACAATGACCTCTGGTACACTCAAAGTCACACACACACACACACACACACATACATGCACACACCTGCACACACACAGGTGCACACACAAACACTAACTTTTGAATTATTCTCTGAATCCTCTGTTCTATACAGTAGCAATACTTAATAAATATACATTAATTAATACATAGACATATGCATATACATAAACATGGATGCACACAAAGATGAACTTTTTTTTTTTAGTTTTTGTACTGGTTACTTTATTTACATTTCAAATGTCATCCACCTTCCTGGTTTCCCCTCTGCAAACCCCCTACCCCATCCCCCTCCCCCTGCTTCTATGAGGGAGCTCCCCCACCCACTCCTGCTTCCCTGTCCTGGCATTCCCCTACACTGGGGCATCAAGCCTCCACAGGACCGAGGGCCTCTCCTCCCATTGATACCTGACAAGGCCATCTTCTGCTACATATGTGGCTGGAGCCATGGGTCCCTCCATGTTCTCTTTAGTTGGTGGTTTAGTCACTGGGAGCTCTGAGGGTCTGGTTGGTTGATACTGTTGTTCTTCCTATAGGGTTACAAACCCTTTTATCTCCTTCAATCCTTTCCCTAACTCCTCCATTGGGGTCCCAGTGCTCAGTCCGATGGTTACCTTAGAGCATCCACATCTGTATTAGTCAGGCTCAAAGACGGATTTTTGAATTATTTTCTATTTTATTCATTTATTCTATAATGTTGATATTTATTAATTTGCAAATACTCTACATAATTAATGTAAAATAAGTAACAAAGAAACACATTGTGGACATGCAGCTATCCATTACCACAATTTTTAAGGAAGGTCTCTTGTAGTTTTCTTTTTACTTTGCATGCCTCCGTTTCATATTCAAATTAAAACTTAAAGTAATCAAAAATATGATTTAAAAATCTTGTATTGTTACCAGTTTAATACTGATATTATACCTTACTAATAAACTTTAGTTTTAGTGATCAGTTTTAATTCAGTTTAATTCAGTGATATTTCTAAATTGGGTAATTAATATCTGACATTATTCCTAGTACCTGACACCTGCTTGAATGTCCTTTACCACTAGGAAAGTTCTCCATTGAGCCAACATAAATAAAATCTGGAAGCTACAGAAAAAATAGCTGCCTGGAAGAAATTTGGCTCATAAAAGCCCAGCAAACACTTGAAATACTTTTCTGTTTTCTTTCATGAATTCTCACACAGCACACTCTTAAAAGTTTTCCATTCTGTTCACCTTGTTTACCCTAAAGAGCAATCAAAGGGTCCCAGGCACAAAGAACACCATTAAAAGAACCTGCAGTTCTGGACACCAGACTGAGATTGAGATCCAGTTGCTGCCTGGGTTGTCCCACTCCAATGTATATACTTATGAAACTGTGATAGTAGGGGCTGCAGCATAAGACAGTTGAAGAGTTCTTGACTAGCTTGGATAAGGTTCTGGGTTTTAGCCCCAGCACCGCAGGAAGAGAGAGAGAGAGAGAGAGAGGGAGAGAGAGAGAGAGAGAGAGAGAGAGAGAGAGAGAGAGAGAGAGAG